>VDFB02281492.1:64150242-64164651 GCA_007258455.2 Sequoia sempervirens
TTATGTATTTTTTCAATAATTTTTCAGTTTTGATGATTCAAACATAGAACTTCTTCAAATGAATGCTATTTATTGGTTCTTCAAATAGGTCCCCTTCTGACTTAGATAACTGATATGCTCCAAAACCATATGTTGCAATGATGACAAATGGACCAAGCCAATTTGGTTCAAATTTTCCTTTCTTTTCTTTGTCTTGCTAATTGCATGGATTTTCTTTCAAGACTAAATCACCTACTAGAAATGTTTGTGGTTTCACTCTGTGATTGTAGATACAGGAAATTACTTGTTGATAACCCTTAAAATGATTAGCTACATGTTGTCGTCACTCATCTAATAGTTCTAGCTCTTGCAGACAAGATACTCGGTAGTCTTCATCATTTATCAATGCTTTCAGTGAGACCCTAAGCAAAGGAATTTCAACCTCCAATGGTAATATCTCTTCTGCTCCATATACCAAGGCATATGGGGTAGCTCCTGTTGGTGTGCGAATGTTGGTTCTATATGCCCACAAAGCTAGATTTAACTTGACATGCCAATCACAACCAGCATCATTTATCATCTTCTTCAAGATCTTCAAAATTATTTTGTTTGAAGCTTTTGCTTGGCCATTTCCTTGTGGATAGTAAGGTGTAGAGAACCTATGTTGGATGTGAAATCTTTCACAAAGTTCATCAACATCTTGATTCTTGAAAGGCCTCCCATTATCAGTGATGATACAATTAGGAATTCCATATTGGCAAATGATGTAAATTAGGATAAATGAAGAGATTTGTTTACCAGTCACAGTCATCAAAGGAACAACTTCGATCCATTTTGTAAAATACTTTGTAGCCATGATGATGAATTTATGCCCATTTGATGATGAAGGATGAATTTTTCCAACAAGATCTAGTCCCCACTAAGGAAAGGGCTATGTCGGAGTGAAAGGTTGGAGTTCCTGTGCAGGTGCATGAATAAGATTCCCATGGATCTGGCATTTAGAACACTTCTTGACAAAATGAAAAGATTCTCTCTCCATGGTAGGCCAATAATATCCCATTCTAACAAGTTTCTTGGCTAAGGTTAAACTGCTTGAATGAGTTACACAAATACCACCATGAACCTCTTGTAAGGCTTGTTCAGATTCATCACGTTCAAGACATTGAAGAAGCATACCATCAAGACCATGTCGATAAAGGATATCGGCGATCAAGGCAGGATGATTGGCGTATTAAATTCCTTTTTTGGTTTTGGGAGAAGTTCAGAGGTAAGATATTATTTTTTAGGTAGGTATAAGTCTTGCCATATAAAGGTGAATCAGAACCAGTTAAATGGCATATGACTTGGGTTTTAGGATTATCATAGGTGGGAGAAAACAATTTTTCCACCAAGAATTCGTACTGTTTTTTATTTTCTAATAATTGTAACAAGGAGGCAATTGTAGCCATTTCATTTGTAGCTTTATTATCAATCCTTGGGATTTGTGAAAACTTGATTGCCACAAAATATTTTTTAAAATAATCCACCATGTTCTTGTAAGGTAGCAACTTATCATCTTTAGTTTGATAATCATCATTGATTTGATTAATGACAAGTTTTGAATCACCATAGACTTGCAGCTCTGTAATCTGCCATTCCAATGCTATCTTCATTCTTGTGAGCAAGGCTTCATATTCAACTATGTTATTTGTGTAGGGAAACATCAACCGATATGATTTTAGAATTGTATGTCCTTCAAGTGTGACAAAAAGAATCCATGTCCCTGAGCCATGTTGTGTGTAAGATCCATTAAAGTACAATGTCCATGATTTCTTAATTGTTGTTGTGAAGTCATCTACATCAAGAAATTCAATGTGCATTGGGTTTTCTTCTTGTAAAGGTGCTTCGGCCAACTGATTTTCTATGACCTATCCTTTTATAGCTCTTCGATCTACATAGTGAATGCCAAACTAACTTAAGATCATTACCCATTTTACAAGTCTCCCTATTAAGGTAGCTTTGCTTAAGAGGTATTTTAGTGGATCAATTTTGGTTATCAGCTTAACTGTATGAGCCAGCATATAGTGGTGCAACTTTTGGGAAGCAAACACTACTGCTAGGCAAGCTTTTTCAATGAAAGTGTAGTTTAGTTCATGACATGTTATTAAAGTTTTGTTGATATAGTATATGGCCCTTTCTTTTCCTGTAGAATCCTCATGTGCTAGTAATGCTCCCAAAGATACTTTTGTTGCTGAAATATAGAGTATGAGCGACTTTCCTAGAATTGGTGGAATTAGGACTGGTGGATTCATGAGATATTGCTTAATCTGATTAAATGTTGCTTCACACTTTTCCTCCCATTTGAATGGGACATTTTTATGCAATAGATGTGTAAATGGTAAGCTTTTGTCTACCAGTTGAGCTATAAACCTCCTGATGGATTGTAGTCATCCTTGTAGTGATCAGAGTTGACTGATATTTCGTGGTGGTGGCATGTCCATTATAGCTTGTACTTTTCCTGGATCAACCTCTATTCCCTTTTTTGAAACAATTTATCCTAGGAGTTTTCCAGATTTAATGCCAAAGACATATTTCTTTGGATTGAGTCGAACATTGAACTTCTCCATTCTGATAAAGATCTTTGACAAGATTTATGGATGTCCTTCTCTTGTGTTAGATTTGGCAAGGATATCATCGACGTAATCTTCCATGAATGTATGCATCATATCATGAAAAATTGTTGTCATTGCCCATTAGTATGTAGCTCCTACATTCTTTAACCCAAATGGCATTACGTTCAAGCAATAGGTTCCCCAAGGGCACCTGAATGTTGTTTTATCTTGATCCTCTAGTGTAATCTTTATCTGGTTGTATCTTGAAAATCCATCCATTAATGAATGCATTGCATGGCCAACAGTTAAATCAACAATCATATCTATGTTTGGTAAAGGGAAGTCATCTTTGGGACATGCTTTGTTCAAATCTCTAAAATCTGTACAAATTCTAATCCTTCCGTCCAACTTTGAAATAGGTACAATATTGGAGATCCATTCTGCATAGTCAATAGACTAAATGAATCCAACATCTAAAAGCTTCTTTAACTCTTCCTTAACCAATAATGCAACATGTGGATGCATTTTTCTAAGTTTTTGCTTCACAGGTATTTCCCCTGTGTTTATAGATAGATGATGCATTATCAGATTAGGATCTAACCCTGGCATATCGACATATGACCAAGCGAAGTTCATTTGATTCTCCTTCAAAAACTCTATGAATTTCAGTACTTCTTCCACAGTTAACGATGCTACAAGTTGCAAGATTTTTGGCTACTCTGATGTACATATGTTGATTGATTCTGTTGGCTCAATCAAAATAGATCTTTCTTGATAATGTTTGGGAAGCGTGTCAAGTTTCTCATCCTTCAGTGCCTCAAAAAGGTTTTCACCATCAGATTCGCTCTTTATTTTTCTCTTGTTGTGATCTACCACTATCATTTTTTGGTTTTTACTGATAGATCTATCTTTTATTTCATTTATTTTATAGCTAAGAGACTTGACACCCTCCCTATCAAAATCTTGAGCATGAGATTCTTTGATGGAACAATTATTTTCTTGATTAGATGAACAAAGGAAATTTACAATATCCTCATCATCATTGAATGTAGGGATATGGATAGGTGCATCGTTGTCCCAATCAATAAGTTCCAGATAGACTAAAGGTATGGGATCATTAGGTTGAGTAAGGTCTTGAGCTATCAAAGTCATGATATGGTTGTCATTTTCATGATGGACAAGGTCTATGATGGTATTCTCCTACCTATTATCAATTTCATTAAAATCTGAATCGTCCTCACTTGAGTCACCGTCATATCATGGTTCAAATTCAAGTGATTGTGTTCCCAATCTTTCTCCTTATATGAGAACGGGTACATATTTGTGTATGGTGCCAACTTTTTTGTCTCTCCAAAATTCATCGTTATAGATGGTGTCTCATTCATATTCATTAGAATCAGTGTCTGAACCATTCTGCAATTGGAAAACTGATTCATAAAATTTTTGTAGAGTGACATCTTCATGGGGTTTATCTGAAATTGATTCTCCTACATGAGTTTATTGTGCTCACTGTGAAGGTGACTCTTCTGTATCTTTACAATATCCAAGTCCTATTTTATCTTTTGGATGTATTGAAATAGGTTGAATTGGCTCAATGATTCCTTCTTTTCTTTTTCCTATAATACAATTTCCTTCATAGCCCATTCTTTGCATGATAGTATACCCTTTGCCATATTGTTCAGTAGGTAACTTGATGTGCAAAATAGATTCATCTTCATCTTTGTATAGCCAGGTTAGGATGTCCCTATCTTCAGCTTCTTCCTCTATGATGTTAGCTTTAATGAATTTTCCATCAAACTTTGTGATTTGCATAGAAGCTTGGGATGTAGAGGCTATTGCGATCTTTTGATTTGATAGGGTTGGCTGTCCATGTGACCTCAGAGAAGGAGGTAAGGTAGAAAGGCATAGCGAATATTTTCCTACTCCTTTGTATTTTAAATGTAGCTTGGTGTCAAGATTCTTTGTCAATTCTTGCAATTGACTTTTTAGATCGGAAGAAGAAGTAGTAAGAGCCTCCCTATTGTGTGGCACAAAGGCATCTTGAGTTGCTCAGAGATTTGAACAAGTTTGGGTGCTATTATAATTAGCTTGTATAGTTATTTCCTGTCCATCATATAGAAACTTGAGGCATTGATGGTACATTGATGGTACTACCTACATATCACGAATCCATGGATGACCCAAAAGTATGTTATAGGAAATATCATGATCTAGAACCTGACAAAAGGTATTTTTCACAATAGGTCCCACTCTAATAGGTAGAATTATTAGTCCTTTAGAAGCTCTTTCTTCATCATGATATTCCTTGATAGTTATTTTCCTTCGTGGGTCAATGGAATTTTTTGGTATTCCTAAGGAATGTATTAGCTTTAAGGTACAAATGTTTAAACCGGCTCCTCCATCTATCAAGACCCATCTGATTCAGTGTTTATGGATCATGACTTCAAGATAAAGCGATGAATTATGTGGATGTGTCATGGAGTCCTCATCTTTTTTGGAGAATGAAAGACAAGTGGGGGAAGACAAATGTCCCACCATAGCTTGAAATTTGTTTACATCTAGATCAGTGTCAACGGTTGTGTTTACAAGAGCTTCTTCTAAAATATTCTTGTGTACGAGAGATATTTTGAGAAGTTCAAGGATGGAGATTTGAGCTAATGTTTTTCTCAATTGATCAACTAGATTATATTGACTTGGAGGAGGAATGGCTACCTTAGATGAATTTCCTTTTAAGACAACTTTTTCTTGTCCTCTCATAGTCACATCAAACTATTGATATTCTTGTTTTTCCTTGATTTTGATAACATTAACCCACCGATCATCTGCATAGATGTGGCGGATTATGTTGTCTTCAAAATTATTTATGCTTTTCTCTTTGGTATCTGATGTTTCCCCCTTTTGATATTTTGGTAAAGGATTTTTGAATGCTTGATGATCGTCATTGGTATGATGCCCTTCGATTATGATAGTTCCATTGTCAATTAAATCTTGTACTAGATTTTGCAAGGCTTGATAGTTATTTTTTCTATGACCTTTACATCGATGATAATTGCAATAATACAAGTGATTTTGTGATGGTGGTTTGACTCATGTCTCATAATCTCTTTGTGGTGGTAAGGTGATAACCTTATTATCGAGAAGCTCCTTGAGAGTAGACTCAAGAGATTGACCAAAAGTGGTAAAATTATGTCGATTTGAAAAGAATGGA
The DNA here is from genome assembly GCA_007258455.2 of Sequoia sempervirens. NCBI lineage: Eukaryota > Viridiplantae > Streptophyta > Pinopsida > Cupressales > Cupressaceae > Sequoia > Sequoia sempervirens. Next base: position 64,156,021 of record VDFB02281492.1, read on the forward strand.
GGTCTGGATGGATTTGATGTTTGGGTATTTCCAAGATTGTTATTGAAATTACCATGATTATCCTTGGTGTTTTAATTGGTCATGCTTTCTTGATTGAAGTTTTGTCCTTGTTGATTGTTGTTTCCTTGTTGGTTGGTTCATGGAGCACTTGATAGGTTGAAGATAGATTATCTTGTTCGTAGATTGTTTGCATCCACTATACCATCATTGAAAACATTTTTATTTTTGTTCCAAAAACTTTTTTAATCATTGTTGTTATGGTTGGATGAGCTTGGATTATCAAGTTTAATTACTCATCTTTTGACCAAAGCCCCTTCAATGGTGATTATGTTTTCAATCAATTATTCAAAGTTAGGAGGACAATGAAGATTAAGCTTGTAGCTTAATTCTTGATCTAGGCTATTGATGAAGATATCCTTCTTTTTTCTTTTCAGGAATAGGATGAGAATATCATGCAAACACCCTTCTCCACCTTTGCAAAAATGTAGTGAAGCATTCCCCTACTTTTTGTTTCACTTTACAAAGATCAAGCATGGTTATCTGGTGTTGGATGTTGTAGGACTATTGTGATATAAAGTTATTTATTAACTCCTCAAAGGTTTTGATGGGGGGAGTGATCTTTGAAATCCACTCCATGGATTTTCCACCTAGACTTCGTGGAAACAATTGCATTAAGTAGGTATCTTCATAAGTGAATTATAGACTCATGTTTCAGAAATCCCTCACATGTTCAATGGGATCAGTTTTCCCATTGTACCTATCAAATTTAGGGATTTTGCAATTTTTTGGAAAAGGGATCATTTGAAGACTCCTATCAAATGGATAAGGACATATGTCATCCAAAACATACTTCTTTGTTGCACCACCTTGCATTTCCTTTATTTTCCCTTGTAATTCTTTTATCTGTTGAGTAAAGGCACTAAAATCATTAAGAGGAGTTTTAGGATTCTCTTTAATCCCTTCTATATCAAAATCGGTAGGTAACTTAGCTCCTTGAATAGCTAATGAAAGGAAATATCTTTCTTTGTTTCATTCTAAAATCCTTTCCATAAAAGTATGGAATTGGGGATCCTGCTCTACTTCTTGAAGCTTTTCTTCTGTTATCTCTTCAGTATGAAATGGATTTTCTTCTTTCTCACTATTATCACCCATTTTTCTTGTGGTACTTTCTCTTTCATCTTTTCCTATGTGCTTTCGGGATCTCGTGACAACAGGCATAAGAGTTTCCCCAAATTCTACTAACTTTTGATCAAAAGAATGAAATAGTGCAATTTTTAACGGATATGAAAGTTAGGATAGAATGAAGATTCTATGAATTAAAATATTTCTAGTCTTTAGCTCATGTTTTCCCTAATTAAAAGGATGAAAATCTAGCTTGTGGGAAATTAAACAAAATATCACGAGAAAAAAATGATTTTGCACTTTATGAAGTTTGATTGTAGCTTTGTAAAAAGATGGATTTGTGATAAATGCCTAATGTGATTGAGTTCTCTATTGCAGAAATTGATTCAGACGAGTAGAATATACAATTGCAGGTTGGGGAATATAAGAAGAATGAATATGCTAACTATGGTTGTGCATTTGAGAAAGGGCTCTTCTTTGAAAGAAAGCTCGTGAGTATAATGGTTCTACTGCATAATCATTAGTGAAACCTCTAACAAATTCGTGATATCGATGGATAAAGGTTCTATGTTCAAGTAAAACCTTTTGACTTTGGTACAAGAATCGTCTATTCTTCAATAGTTTCTTGTAGCTAAGTGGTTTCTTTGGCTTTTTGATTCGTTTGAGAATGTATTTCTTAACAAAGGTTGTGGATTTCCAATCTCTTAACATGAGAGTAATCAATGTAATTATGAGTTTTGGATGATCTTTACTGTTCAATTAATGTTTCAAAGACACATCAAGCAAGTTGTAGAATAGTTGTTTCCAAGACCAATGATAAATAAAATTAAATAGACTCACTCCTATGGTCAAAAGGTCACCATAATTTCACAGCCCACATCTTAAACTATGTCAACTTACACAGCCTTGTCACCCCCTAAAGGGTGCTCATGTTTTTTCCTTTTCCAAGTCTTAACCAAAGAGAATAGTTGATGGTCAGGGTCTATGGTAGTTATATGGTGAGTATCTTCGGGGAAGATTCTTCCCTCCCCTTGCACTATGAGAATTAAGGTGTTCGGAAACTGACAAGTTAGCCACTAGTTCTAAAGTTCGTAATATGGGTTTCCGTTCGGTGCGGCAAATGATATACTCCCTCAAGAGACCTCCCAACCTTTAGAACAAAGGCTTTGGGGATGGTTATCAATGCACACTACCATTGAATGGGATTTTCATTAACCATCCACATCTGATTAAAGTGGGTTGGAAAACTTGGCTTTAGTTGTTCCCACTTAGGTCGTTCCCATAGGGTGAATACTTTTTCTCACTATGGTAGGCCTTCTAAAAGGTTTTAACAAAGCTTAAAATTGCATGAAATAGAATAGATGAGTCTGGCATTTTGATCACCCAATTAAGGGGAGAGCATAGGCCTATCACTGTTTAATCATAGCAAGCAAGAGTTCAATTTTAAGCCCAAATAAACAGTTTTCTATGCTAGGTGAAGATATTGCTTCACAAAGACATGGAGTTCTTTTTAGTCCAAACTTGAAAATGAGGTGACTATCCTAGGATTGCTTCATTTTTTAATTAAGTGAATATCCTAGGATTGATTCATTTTTTTAAAGCTCTTACTAGCCACGGTTGTGTCAGATCCAATCAAATTTTTCTTTTTTTCCAAATTACAAATTATAGTTGTAGATTTACAAAACTTGCACTTAAAGAAAAATGCGCTAAAATAGAATTAAAGGGTGCTAAAATAGAAATGCTCTAAGGAAACTGCAAAGAGCACTGTGGAAACTACAAATAGTGATGTGGAATTTGGAAAGAGCGCTACAAAATCATTAAATAGTGCTAAGAAATCACTAAAATGGGCTAAAATAATATTAATATGCACTGAAAGATGATTAAGATGTGTTGTAATAGAATTAATATGCACTGAAAGGATGTTAAGATGCACTGAACTGGACATGAAATGTGTTGAAACATGTTTGATGCGCTAATACGCTCTTCCAGCTGTAACCTGTCAAAAAAATTTGTACAATGATGATAAAATTGGGGCAGTGAGCCCCATGGTGGGCGCCAAAAATGTGTGTGGGAAATGTTAGTATCAAAACAAGATAACAAAACACACCAATGCAACATTAACCTAAAGAAAGCTAAATAGAAATAAATCAAAGAAATCAAACAAAGCTTCTTCAAAATCATTCCATTGTCCTCTTTCTTTAGTGATTCACTTGAAGCTGCTGCTATCAGATTGTATAAGCAAAGCTTCTCATAATGGCAACCTATAGAACAAGTATGCAAAGGGAGAGTACTTCTCTATCCTATATGTTGGTGGAGTGAAATATTGGTATACAGATATGCACAGGGGTTGTGGATTATGAATGTTATTGAAACTATGATATGAGGTTGATAGGCCATGATATGGAATGTTGATATGTTGGGCTATGCTATGCTAAAATCTGGAATACTATGGATGCTAGAAGGCTATGCTATTGTAGATTGGCTATAGTTTTCCTGTACAAAAGCTTCTCTCTTTTTTCAGAGACCTGACAGTCCTTTTTATAGATTTTTATAGGCAAGAGCCTGGTTGGCAAAGATCAATGGCTATGAGATTGTCTGGTAATTTTGAATGGTGAAAGATTGAGAGGTTGAGAGAAGATGGAAAATGTTGGGAGGTTGGAGAGAAGAATGGAGGTTTGTCTTCAACCCATGGGAAAAACTTTGCTTAGAAATAGAGAAATTTGTTGATTTTCTATTTTGAAGTTATTTCACGGTTGTTGCAGATAATCCAAATTAAATAAATAAATTTATTTAATTTTATGTGTTATGTGAGTTGGGGGATTAAAATTTTCGAAATATTTGATTTTAGAACAATAGAAGACTCAATTAAATGTTTGGAATATTTAAAATTTGCGAATAGACTTTAGAAGAATTAATTAAATATTTGGAGTATTTAATTGTGAATGGAATCTAGAGGATTTTTAGAAGAGAAGAATATTTAATCATTATTTGAATTAAATATTCAAGCCAAGATTATAAATGATAATTAATATAAATAAATCATAATGTTTATTTAATTAATTAAGAAATGGATAAGAAAAAGTGATTAAATAAACTTATTTATTCAATCGAAATGAAAGAATGAACAATATAAATAAATTATTTAAATTTATTTATACGCAGATTGAATTAAAGATTTAATTAAATATTAAAAATATTAATTAATTACTAGACTATTGTGATGTGACCATTTCTAGGTGTATACACAACCCATCTTTTGTGGTACTTGTATGAGTGTTTTCTTCCCCATTGATAATACTTTAGGTTAGTCATGTGACTCCTTTTGCTATTCCAACTAGCATTCCTAGTTCTTTTGTGGCATCACATATTCCTTGTTCCACCTTCACCCCTCTTAGTTTTCACTTCCCCTAAAATTACATACACTCCATCACCATTTTCCCTTCCCCTTAATACCACTTACAACGATCCCATCATTACACAACTCTTTAACACCATTTCATCCATGCAACAACAAATATCCACCATTAGCCAAATTCCAAATGCTCCACCCACATATCATGTTCGTAGTAGTCCATTATCCTTAGAAATTGTACACACACAGATGCCACAAGGAATTGAAATTCCTAGGTTTGAGAAATATGGAGGTAAAGGAGACCCTACTAATCATGTCAATGCTTATACAATCTTGTGCAGTGACTTTTTCCTTGATGATAAGTTGTTAGCCAAATTTTTTCCTAGGACCTTAAAGGAAATTGCATTGGAGTGGTTTCCAAACTTACCCAATCATCTAATCTGATCATTCGATGAACTTGTCGATGCCTTCATAAGTCATTTTCAAGTCCATATGACTCCTAAAAATACAATGGCTGATTTAATGTGATGTAAACAAAATATCAATGAAAAATTAGTTGATTTCATTTCATGATATCAATCATTATATGCTTAAATTGATGTTAATATTCCTGATTACGAAAGATGTTTATCAAAAACTTGCACACTCACCTTTAGGATAAGTTACCTATGATGAAATTCCCTTAGTTCATGTATTTATCCACAACCCTTTGTGATTATCACAACTTAGTTTCTAGTTGTGATTCAAATTTCACTTCTAACTAAGCTAAGAATTCTGAGCAAAACAACCAAAACAGTGCACAAAACTTAAGAAAACCAAACAAAGGCTTTTTACAATTCAATCTGCCTTCTCCGCAACCAACCCAACTTGTTCAAATTCAAGTGGAAGCTATTAAATAAGTGGCGCCCTTTACCTATGGGGACCCAAAGATACAATTTACTCCCTTACTCGATACTCTCCATAATACAATGAACCAATTGCTCCCACAACAAATGATCACTTTTCCTACCATTAAACCATATGATACCACTAAGCCTTTACCACCCACCTTCAAGCCTAATTCTTATTGTCATTTTCATCGCCAAAATGGACAGGACACTGAACAATGTAAGTGTATCAAACACTTAGTTCAAGAACTCATTGATTTTGGTTGTTTATCCATTGTGGGTGTCAATGATGAAGGCAATAAGTCTATTGCACCCCCTAACTAGAATTTACAAATTTTTACCAATCCTATGCCTAAACACAATGTTTCATTTCTCAAGGCTAGTGAACATCGATACAAATAATGAACAACTTGGCATAACTCCAAATGCTACCCAAGTTAATCCTATGGATGAACTTGTGGGTATGATAGATGTTGTCCCTCATAAGGGCCCAATCAACAAATCTCTTGATGTTACTTTTTCTTCTCATGATATACTTAAAAATATTCATGATGGTCCTCTTTACATAGTCGATAGAATCTATGATAAGCCCACTAATGGGATTTAATAGATCCCACCTATGGCGAGAATGTGATCATGGAAGAGTTTTTAGTATTACACAATCTATACCTAGATGATTATAACAAACCAACTACATGGATTAAAACATATACTAGTTTTGCATGCCCTACAATCAGATCGATCGCACTCTCATTAAAAATAGGACCCAAAACTTTGGAGGTAACATTTTCTATCATTCCACAATCAGACCAATTTCCTCTATGGCTGCATCATCCTTGGCTTTGCTTGATGAAAATGGTCCCCTCAGTTGTTTACAAATGTTTGAAGTTTCATCATGGAAATGAAATATTTACTATACACCATAGTGGCTTTAATCTATTATCCTCTAAAGGTAATTTTTCCTTAGAATCCTTTTGGCCCGAACCTATGGAACCCATCACCCCTCGAAAGGACTTCTCTTTCGTAACCTATCAAAAGTTCAAAGCTAAATGTATAGCTGAATTGTCTCTTCAAAATATGTCCCCATTCACTTTTGCTCCTCCTATTCTAGATGAAATCATGCTTCTACCTGAGTCTTACATTGAACAAACAATAAAACCTCATGAAGACCCAACCATAGACACTTCCCCTTTATTATTTAAACACCCAAGAGAAAATGAAACCAATATTGTCATGCCTCCTTGCATTAAACAAGTGTATAAAGCCAAAGAGAAAGTGATTGACACATCTTCTTCGATTTCATCCATTCTTCCCCCTCTGGAAGAAAAGTAACCTATGATGGATCAACCTACTCTTACACCTCAACAAATTCAAAATAAAATAAAACAAAATCATGGAGCTAGGGAGCATAGGCATCATCATCATCTCCTTGATCATCAGTCTCAAATGAAAGAAAAAAAAGAAAAAAAACCTCCACCTTTGACAAAAGAAATAGATGATCACACTCTTCCCCATGACCCGCCATGAGATACTATAGTCTAGGCCTCACAACAAAATGAATCGATCCAACAGCCACAACTTTTGATACATCCTTCCTTGGAAATAACCCTTCGTCCTCCTATCATAATCAATCTTGATGATGATGGTGAAAAGGAGATAAGAAAAATAGATGAACAAGTGCATAATGATCTAAACTCTTTATTTTCATCTACCATGAGCTTAAATGATAAATATTCTATACCAAGTGAAGAACCTAGTACATCTCCTAGTTCAACACTAACAATTCTTCCTTTGGACAACCAACCACCCTCACAATACAGTAAACATGATTGGGAGGTGGATGACTTGTTAGATGGTTGACTTGCACTCACCTTACTAGCCTTTTAATTAATTTTCCTTTTTCTTTGGTTTTAATTTTTGTGCATATTGTGTTCCCCCGTAACATGTGTTTGATATTCTCTCTTTGTACACTTCCTCTATTTGTACCTCTATTCTTTTGTTTGTCATACATTTCATTTTTCCCTTTTGTTCTTTTTTTTCCTTTTGGGGATGACACAAAGCATTGAGACACCCTGTGTCTCTTTCATGCTGACCCAAAAGGTCCTTTTACTTTTTTTGTTTTTACTTTTGTGTTTTCCTTTTTGGGATGATGCAAAGCATTGAGACGCCCTATGTCTCTTCCATGTTGACCCAATTGGCTCCATTTCCTTTTTAATGTCTTTTTTTTTGTGTTTTTCCTTTTGGGGATGACGTAAGAATTGAGACAATAGGGTAAGTGCACCAAGACAGTTCCCAAAAAGGGGGATTAATGGCCACTTTTTTTCTAAAATCAAGAAATACTCACCTTGGACATGAAATTGAGGATAGCTACACTCAAAATTTTGAGATGGAAAAAAACAAGCATCAAAGTGCTCCGAGTCTACTTTCAAAACTACTAATTTATTTTGAAAATGGTTGAGATTAAGGGGTTCAAAAGAGGGATGTATAGAAATTGATGTTGATTTTTTCAGAAAAACATAACATAGCAACTCTTGTATGACCCTAGCATGGTGAACTCTTTTGTATATTTTAAAATTGCTATGGTCATAATTTAACTAATGGTATCTAGTTGATGCACAATTTTTTTGATAATTTTTTAATGAATATTTGATTTTTTACTAATTTTCTAAGTGGGCACTTCCTAAAAAGCAGAATTTTGGCCATGCTTCCCCTACAAATTTTGGAAAGTAATAGATTTTTTTAAAATTATTTTTAAAAATTTGTAGAATGGAGTCTTGTTTCTAAAAATGTAATTTATTTGAAATTTTGATGAACGGTTAATTTATAACAAAAAAAAACCAAACACTGCTTTTTGACAAAAAACAGACATACAAACAAAAGAAATTATGGATGAAAGGCCTAACATTGTCAGAAAGTGAAAAAAATTATATCGTTGGAAAGCTAAGAGAGAACTTAACATTACCCATGTGTTCGATTTTGTCAATATTGAACTAGGTGTAATCCTAATGGTGAGCATGAACCCAATTATGTGAAAATTTGTAGAATTTGCAAAAAACACGTCTCTAGTTGTTGGGAATTCCCTCCAAGCCTTTGGGTTGGTATTCCAAGTAAAATACCAAATCTAAGGCTCGGGGATTCCCAAAGAAAAATATAACATGAACGCATTATGTGTTAGTTTTGACATTTTTGCTTCTTGAGGGAACATGTCTAGCAACACATAACGCGCTCATGTTTTTTCCTCCTTTATTAAAATGCCACTTTATTGAATGT
>VDFB02281492.1:64167959-64396354 GCA_007258455.2 Sequoia sempervirens
TTTCATTGAGGTATTTTGTCAAATAGTTATACAAACCAGCTGATCTCCTTGTCTATGCTACCAAATTTTCCATACATGTCTCTAAAAAATTGGAATATACTATTAATGCATGCTCAACTAGGTTTCCAATACAAAAACCCTTAATTTGCTCATATATATCTATGGTTTTCTATATTTCACAACTCCAAGGCCTTCCAAGCCTCCCCAAAGTATCAAACAAGTTTTTTAGGGTCTGTACAAACAAAATAAACCTTCACATGGCGTTTAGCCTCATTAGATCTCAAAAACACCACTTTGGTTCCTCCTTTTCATGCCAAAAAATCACATTCTTAGCCTAAGATAACATCACCATCTGTAAAGACACCTTACCACTATTAAAAGAAACATGAAACTTGAAAAAAACATATTACAGGCCTTTCCTCTGAATCATAGGTCACCATAGTAGGAGGAAAGGCTCCATCTTTAAATTAAAGTAAATCTCATACCTTGCTTGTCTATATAGGCTGATCATGAAGAATGGATTTTTTCGTACACCAAAACAACCAAAGGAGTCTCAAAATACATTGAAGTCCAAGTTAAGACCTGCCACCATAGTGATTTGTTGTTCTACAAACCTAGGACCATTTAGACACCTTTCTTTTACCCATTACAGAGCCTTTCAACATACCCAACAATCACCAATACTTGTTTTGTACCAAACTACACAAATTATTAAGTTTTTTACACTTTTAAGGGCCCAAATTAGCCCACTTTTACAGAGGGAAAATCTTCAAAATGTGTCCAAATCTCTTGAAAGCTTGGGGTAGCACTTTATATCTATCAAAACTTCAAATTATAGCATTAGATTGTAGAGATTCAATCATTTACCACCCAAACCATAAAACCCTCTCCCTAGGCTTAGAAACTATATGTTTGATTGAAAGTAGCACTTGCCAAACACTCAAAAACTTGAAAACTATTGAAAAAAGCCTGATATACCTTGTTCATGCTCAATCTAACATAAAGTAATGCTGCCCAACTCAAAAACTCAATTTTAGTCACCAAAAGCTCAATTTTGTTAAGGAAAAATCAACATTTCCTTATTTGGTTTGACGCCCAATCCAAGATCATCCTCCATTCAAGTTTATCATGGAATTTTATAATGTTTCCCTCTTAAAACAAACCAATTCAACTTTGAAAACTAACATTTGAAAGAGTTGACCATTGGTCTCCCTCTTTAATAGAATTTTACAACCCTTCACTATTAGTTAATTTGACTTGACTTAGCACTTTTTGCAGAGGTAAAATTATTCATCACGCCGAAGAAACAAACTGTTAAAGGGAAATAACTAATAGATGATCAACTCCAAGCCTTCAAAGATAAAGAGAGAAAATGGATGATGGCATATCATGAAAAACAAAAATTGGGAATGATTGACGAAAACAAGCCAGTTGAAGAGGAACCTCAACCTTCAAAAAGTGAAAAGAAATTGGTAGCACAAAGGGCACAAATGCGAAAGAGTTTTGCTAGGGGAGATGCAAATACCATAGTTGGAGACACACCCTCTAGCGCAAGTGAATACAAATGGACACCATTAAGCACAAGTGAATATGAAGGGACCCCATCTTCCACAAGTGAGTATGGTTGGACACCATCCACCACATCTGAAGTTGAGAGTACATCATCACTCATATTTGACGAACAAGGTATGCCATCATCCCCACATGAACCTCAAGGTATGTATTCTATTCCCCCCTCGGTTGAAGGTACGCAATCTAGCCCACCTCAATTAAATATTGATGAAATTGCTAATGTTGAGATGTATGTACCTATGAGAACACCACCTAGAATTTTGCATAGAAAGGAAAAGTTTTTGATTAATATTCATGAGGGTATTTTGCAGCATATGGAAGGTAAGATTCCAAAATGTACTTGTAGAAGATATGCTGATAAGATTTGGTAAATGTTCTTTGAAAGGCTAAATGAGACCGGAAGATTTCAACTCTTTGTTCAAATGATGTGAGTTTTAAACTACAAAAACATCATGAAGACTCTTGGGTTGAGAACATCGAATGCATCAAGTGAAAACACTATTGTGAAGAATCTAATGGATGCTTATAAGAGTGTAGGTAAGACCTCATGCTCAAAGGATAGTAATGTCACCTGATGTGTCATTACATCGACTTTGGTAAGCTATCAAACAAAGAGATCTCATCTCATTAAAAAGACAAGTGAACAAATGGGAATAAGTATAAAAATTTATCAAGAGCCATTCAAAGTTAGCAAAGAATTGAGGGCACTAATTCAAATGAATTATGGGCATTCTTAGGAAGAATTCCACATAAAGATAGAAAATTTGTTGAAGCGTTGAGAACACTAATTAAAGATTATTGGAAGAATAATACAAGGCCATCTCTGAATCAAAGGGATTTTGTAAGAAGGAGAATCAATACTTGGAACCGTGAGCCACATCCAAAGCATTTTTTGGATACGACTCAAACCCAATTTTTTCATAAATTTCAAAATACTTATCCTCAAATTAGGTATTTCTCAAAGATTCTTTGAAATGCTTAAACCTTTTTATGTCAAGATAAATCAAACACGCACTACTTGTTGTTGTAGACTACATATTGAATTTGCTAACCATTATGATGTTTATCGTTCTATATGTTTAGATTTGCATACTAGAATGATGTTTTGCAGGATTGTGGCATAGAAGCCCCACCAAAATATGCAAGAGATTTCTTATCAAAAAATTTATGTGAAATAGAGGATGGCCAAATATTCTATAGGACAACATGCTTGGATGGTTCATGTGCACGTTGCAGTAGCTTACAGTGTATGCCAGTATGTTAACATATTGAAAACACAGATGAGGTGGGACATAAACTAGTAGAGTTCGAGAAGTATAAAATAGTGGAATACACTACAAAAAATGGGTCTCAAGCAAAAAGGTGTTATTTGGTTATTCAGAAGATTCTAGTGTATCAGTTTATGTCCATGTTTCGTGACAATATAGTGTATGAGTATGCAAGGAATACCCATAGAGCCCGATGGTTGGACATGCAATTCAAGCTATGGATGGACAAATATTCTACATGACAACATTCGTGGATGGTTCATGCGAGCGTTGCGATGGATTCCAATGAATGTGAGTATGTCAACATATGGAAAGCACAGATGAGGTGGAGCATAAACTAGTAGATTTCAGAAAGTATAAAATAGTGGTATATGCTACAAAAGATGGGTCTCAAGCAAAAAGGTGTGATTTGGTTATTGAGAATATTCCAATGTATTAGTTTATGTCCATGTTTCATGAGAATCTAGTGTATGAGTATGCAAGTCATACCCATAGAGCCTGATGGCTGGACATGCAATTCAAGCTATGCAAGGAAACCTTTCCAGTTGGAAGCACAGTATCAGTGGTTGAATTTGTGGAGAACTACACTCTATAGCCACAGTGTGAGGTGTAGTCACATTATTACAACTCCACACAGGTTTCGACATTTTTCCACATAGCATTCATTCATGGAACTGATAGTACAGAGGACCAAAGGAAGGTATTGATGGAGTATCACTTTTATATTAGTGATGATCACACACATTCTCCAGAGTTCGTGCAAGGTTGCTTCCAGATGTTCTATAGTGATTTGGCTCAGAGGGGCATAGCATACGATCGGCATATAATATGGTCGGATAACTGTGCAGCACAGTTCAAGAATGCACACATGTTCTACTGGTTGTGTAGGATGCATCTCACTACAGATGTTCAACATATGTGGAACTTTTGTGAGGCCAGGCATGGAAAGGGGGAGCATAATGGTGTAGGAGCATGTGTGAAAAGAGCATTAGCATGAGAAGAGTTAAAGTATAAAGATAGTGCAAAGTTGACAGATGCAAGTTCAATCATTGAGTGGTGTAATGCTTCGATGGGTCCAAGTAATGAAGGTATGTCTTTAGTTCATATATTTTTTTGGTTGATGGATGATACTAACATTGCACCATATGAGGATTGTTGTACACTAACAGGGTTGAGTGAGCTATACTCTTTCCTTAGCTCAAATGCAGGTTCATGGAGTATCAATACACATAAGATGGCATGCCTTTTTTCTTCATGTATAATGCAAACTTGGAATGATTGTGAGTCAAGGGAGTGGGTTGACAAATGGTTGAAAAGTTATCTTACCCCACTTCACTCATATCGCCCTTCGATGGCATTGGAACTAACACAAATGGAATCATCGGTCGACTTTGACCACGTATTATATCTAGTTCAACTAGGTAATATCTCTACTTGCCTAGTTTTTCAAATTCCATATTGTTATCTTACTTTGTACTGTATTTATAATGTTGACTAATTTTGAGTGATTTTATGCACATATCAATGTAGGGCATGTTTACGCAATTATTGCACATGAAGAAAACAAAGAGGGAACTGACTATTACTTGTGTCATTGTGTTGAGGCTAAAAAGAAATTGGAAGCCCTAGTTATAGATGGAGAAAACATCGAATACCCTACAGGCTCAGTTGTTACTGGAACATGGCTTAGAAGGTACCCACATAAGAGTGTTAAACATTGGTTGTTTGAGGACTTTGACATGCATCGTAAGATTTTTCATTACTCAAACCTTGTTGCGGAATCCAATGTTCATTTGAGAAAATATGGGGGTAGAGCTTTGAACAATACCTTGTGGAAGGTCTGTGAGTCTGACCATGAGGCAATACTTGACACAATAAAGAGTAGAGCAAATCCAGATGGTTCATTAGATTAATTTGTAAGTATATGCACAATGGTTCTTATTAATTTATACTTGTATCCACATTAATTTGTTTGATGCCAATTCTATCATGTCCTATTTTACTTTGGGTATCTATAAGTAACTCGGTAAACATTGAATGGTGTCCCCTTGCAGAAAATGCAGATTTATGAGCCATCCAAGAGAATCTCAAGCATAAAATCAATGCAATATCCCTATTTTGATTATGAATCCAAATCTCAATTATGATTTTCAATGATTACAAAAGTGTGTGCGAAGCTTGGTGAGGGAGTTTCAAGTTATTCATTTGAAGTTAACCTTATCATGAGCAACTATGATGTAGACATTATAGGAGCATCTAGAATTTCAAGATATTCTAGATTCATGAGAGGTGTTGTGTGCAATAGGTATCTTGGAACTCACAGTGAAGATGTATGAGCAAGAGTGACTAAGTTGAGAGACTGCCATGGCTATCTATAAGTGCCTTCCATCTATTTTCATTTAATTTTCATTTTGGACATGAGCTCTTGGACAGTCATCAAATAGGTCACAAAACTCCCAATTCAATAGGTTTTAGAAAAGCACTCAACCTCTAAGCCATAATTGATTAAAACCCTCAATTTTCTAACAAATATGTAGGGATTTTAGCATCTCACAACTCCAAGGCCTTCCAAACCTCACCAAAGCATCAAAAATGTTTTTTAGGGTCTACACACACATAATAAACCTTCAACTATCCTTTAGACTTAGTAGATCTCAAAAACATCACTTTGGTTCCTCCATTTCAAGCCAAAATCTCACATTATCAACCTAAAACATCACTAGACCTATAAACACCTTACCATTATTAAAAGAGTTAAGGAAACTTGAAAAAAAACATTGTAAACCTTTCCTTTGAGTCACAATTCACCACAGTAGGAGGAACGGCTCCATCACAAAAATTAAAGTAAACTCAGACCCTGCTGGTGTATATAGGCTGAATAAAGAAAAATGGATTTTCCTTTCACTAAAACAACCAAAGGTGTATCAAAACAGATTGAAATCTAGGTTAATACCTTCCACCATAATTTTCATGAATTTATTTTCATAAGAGGCCTGTACTAGTACATACATAGAGAAAAGAAACACAAAACTCAGAAAAATGTTAAAATTCCATAGTTTTAGGCATTGTGAAGAGCACCAATCTTCAAAAAAACTATTGATTGAACCCCCATTCAGGCTTGAATGATGTTTTTAATAAATTTAAAATGAGAATCATCTCCCTTCAATTCCCATAACTACCTTTGAACCACCAAACCCTTATTAAGCCTACAAATACTAGTATTTATTATTTAAGAATGGTTTTGCTTACTAAGCTTTATCATGCAAATTTAATATTCTAAAGACCTAGGACCACTTAGAAACCCTTATAACATGACTTGTAGACTCTTTCTCTACACTCCCACCTATTTTTTACATAATTTTCCTTTATGGCAATATCAACAATTATTTAATTCAAGAGTGATTTTGCACATTTGTCCACCCTAACCTACTAATTCCCAAAGTACATAAAAGATTGGTTTATTAGACCTTATTCAAGACAAAAAGACCTCAACATACTAACATTTACCAACAATCCTCCCAATTTACCATCAAACAATCACAAATTGAGGGTGAGGTGTGGGTGCTCCTGCACCATTCAGCTTTCAAAAATAAAGTCAATTAGGCTGGCAGACATCTAGATTGGGCTCACATTTGGTGGAAGAGGAAGAAAGATGACTGGAACTATAGAGGCCCACCATACTAGATTTTGGTGTTGAACCATGAGAGTAGAAGAGAGATTTTATATCATGTATCAAAACATTAAGCATGCATTATTCCAACCAATAGAGAATGAGATGATTACTTTGCTTCATTTTCATTTGCATAAGCATATCAAGGCATGGGAACCAAGAAGACCAAGGATATCTAGTTTTATGTGGAGATAATGGATGTGGTCCAAACTTTAGGAGGGTCAAGAAGGTCAATGTATGATCTTGATGAAATTGAGGAAGAAAAACAAGAGAGGGATAGGAAAAATAAAATCAATACAGAGTTTCAAGGTTTTGTCAAGCAAGTAAGAGAGCTATGGGAGCAGCCTCATCTAAAATATTTTGAACTAGACTTTGATATGTACCATTTAGAGAGCTTGGTTTTCATGGAGTTCCTTTCAAACCCTCTTCTTTTATTATTCTTATGGTAAATTTTTTGGTAGAGTTGGTGGAATTACCTTTCTTAGTAGTAATCACTATTAGTGACATTGAAATTGTTAATCTTGAGAGAGTAGGACTTGGGAAAAAGGAATTTGATATGGCTATTGCTTTCAAACACTTCAAGCGGGATGTACTCTGCATTGATGCCATTCCTCAATCGTCACTTGATGGCATCAAGGAATTGCTAAACTCCATGGTTATAAAGTATTATGAAAGCATAATGAACTTGTACTAGTAGCCAAATTTGAAGACTATTACTGATGATTAAATCCCAAAGATGATTTGTAGCAATGAAAGAGTTTGAAAAGGCAGGGAGAGCTACATTAGTGACTCGGGACAAACTTTATTTTTTAAAAAATAAAGCCAATTAGGCTGGAAGATGTGTGTATCAGGCTAGCATTTAGTGGAAGAGGAAGAAAGATGACTAGAACTCTGGACGCCAACCATACTGGATTTTGATATTCAACCATGATAGCAGAAGAGAGAGTTGATATCATGTATCAAAACATTAAGTATGCATTCTTCCAGCCAGTCGAGAAGGAGGTGATTACTTTGCTTCATTTTCATTTGTATAACCATATCAAGGCGTGGGAACCAAGAAGACCAAGGATGCCATGTTTTATGTGGAGGTAATGGATGTGGTCCAAACTTTAAGATGGGCAAGAAGGTCAATGTATGATTGTTAACCTTGAGAGATTATTTATGTTGAGGAAATTTCCTTTAGATGCAAGGATTCAAATCACATCAACCACATGTGGTACAAATGGTTAAATCCCAGAGACAATATGTAGCAATGAAAGAATCTGAAAAGGAAGACAAAGCAACACTGGTGACTTAGGAGAAACTTCAACTTTCAAAAATAAAATCAATTAGGCTATCATACGTGTAGATCGGGCCAGCATTTGGTGGAAGAGGAAGAAAGATGGCTAGAACTCTAGAGGCCCACCATACTAGATTTTGATATTCAACCATGAGAGCAAAGGAGAGAGCTGATATCATGTATCAACACATTAAGCATGCATTCTTCCAGCTAGTGGAGAAGGAGATGATTACTTTGCTTAATTTTCATTTGCATAACCATATCAAAGCATTGGAACCAAGAAGACTAAGGATGATGAGTTTTATGTGGAGGTAATGGATGTGGTCCAAAATTTAGGAGGGAAAAGAAGTTCAATGTATGATTAGTACAAGAGCACCATTTAGTAGGTTTTGTTCATCAAGGCAAATAAGGAGAAGAATATCATAAATTTACTAAAATTGGCCCGAACTTGCACATTTGAAGGTTTTGAGTCAATAAAAATGGATTTTTGACCCATTCCTCTTTTTGTAGCCTTTCTAACTTGAGGAATGGGTCTACAGTAACATTATTAAGGTGTGTGAATGATGTGTTAGTGTTGGTGAGGTCTAAAAGTGAGATGGGTGTGAAACCCATGTGTGTAAAAGTGACTTTTCTTTAAGAAAAATGGTGGTTTTGAAGAGTTAAATTGCATTTTTTATGTAGGGAAAGATTATTTTATGATTTTTTGAGCTTGTGTAGGTTACCACAAACTTGTTTGAGTAATTTTTAGGTTGTGGTTAGCTTTGGAAGTATCATTTTCAATAAACCCCTAGGGTTTAGGCTACAATAGAGGGTTTTGTGGTTTACCCATTGTACGGTGGTATAACTGAGATCTAATTGTGGATTTTCAAGTTTTGACACCTTAGAATTGCTACCGCAATATTTGGTAAGGTTTGGATAAGTTTAGAGTATAGACCCTTTGTTCAACCAGATCGATCCCTTAAGGGTCCAAAGGGAAAAATGGCTGCAAACTTCAGCATGAGGTTATTCAGTTACCATAATGCTTAAAAACTTCTTGTATGATCTAATGGAATCATTTTTGGCCCCTCTACAATAACCTCTCTTAGTTTTTGTTATCTCGGAGTGGTTTTCTTGTGGTGTCTAGTTTTTAGTTGATGAAAAAAGTGTCAAATGGAAGTAGTGGAAAGTTGCAAAGTGGTGCAACTTTCATTCTACAACTCGTGTGACCAAAAAAACTATTCCAACACATCTGAATAGGAATTTTTACACTAGGAATGGTCCTCTTTTTCACCCAAACATGTGGAATCGCTTCGAGCTACATTCAACCAGATCGATCCCTTAAGGGTCCAAAGGGAAAAATGGTTGCAAACTTTAGCATGAGGTTACTCGGACACCGTGATTCTTAGAAAATTCTCATCTAATCTAATGGGATCATGTTGGGCCCCTCTATAATAACCTCTCTTAGTTTTTGTTATCTTAGAGTGGTTTTCCCATGGTGTCCAATTTTTAGTTGATGAAAAAAGTGTTAAATGAAAGTAGTGGAAAGTTGCAAAGTGGTGCAACTTTCATTTTGCAACTCGTGTGACCATATGGACTATTTAAATACATCTAAATAGGAATTTTTATGGTACATATGGTCCTCTTTCATACCCAAACATGTGGAATCGCTCTGAGCTATGTCCAACCAAATCGATCCCTTAAGGGTCCAAAGGGAAAAATGGCTGCAAACTTTAGCATGAGGTTACTTGGACACTGTGATGCTTAGAAAATTCTCATCTAATTTGATGGGATTATGTTGGTCCCCTCTACAATAACCTATCTTTTTTTTTCTTTATCTCAGAATGGTTTTTCCATGGTGTCCAATTTTTAGTTGATGAAAAAAGTGTCAAATGGAAGTAGTGGAAAATTGCAAAGTGGTGTAACTTTCGTTCTGCAACTCGTGTGACGAAACAGACTGTTCCAATGCGTCTAAATAAGGATTTTTACAGTAGGCGTGGTCCTCTTTCTCACCCAAACACACGGAATCACTCTGAGCTACGTTCAACCAGATCTATCCCTTAAGGGTCCAAAGGGAAAAATGGTTGCAAACTTCAACATAAGTTTACTTGGACACCGTGATGCTTAGAAACTTCTTGTCTAATCCAATGGGATCATGTTGGGCCCCTCTACAATAAATTCTCTTGGTTTTTGTTATTTTGGAGTGGTTTTTCCATGGTGACAAATTTTTAGTTGATGAAAAAAGTGTTAAATGAAAGCAGTGGAAAGTTGCAAAGTGGTGCAACTTTCGTTCTGCAACTCATGTGACCAAACAAACTATTCCAACACATTTGAATAGGCATGTTTATGCTAGACATGGTCCTCTTTCACACCAAAAAATGCAGAATCTCTTTGTGCTATGTTCAACCAGATCGATCCCTTAAGGTTCCAAAAGGAAAAATAGCTACAAACTTTAGCGTGAGGTTACTTGGACACCGTGATGCTTAGAAACTTCTCATCTAATCTAATGGGATCATGTTGGGCCCCTCTAAAATAACCTTTCTCAGTTTTCATTATCCCAGAGTTGTTTTCCCGTGGTGTCCAATTTTTAGTTGATGAAAAAAGTGTCAAATGGAAGCAGTGAAAAGTTGCAAAGTGGTGAAACTTTCATCCTACAACTTGTGTGACCAAAAAGATTGTTCCAATGCATCTGAATAGGCATTTTTACACTAGGCATGTTCCTCTTTCACACCCAAACATGTGGAATCACTTTGAACTATGTTCAACTCGATCGATCCCTTAAGGGTCCAAAAGGAAAAATGGCTACAAACTTCAACATGAGGTTACTTAGACACCATGATTCTTAGAAACTTCTTGTCTAATCATATGGGATCGTGTTGGGTCCATCTACAATAACCTCTCTCAATTTACGTTATCTCATTGTGGTTTTCCCATTGTGTCGATGTTTCAATTGATGAAAAAAGTGTCAAATGGAAGTAGTGGAAAGTTGCAAAGTGGTGCAACTTTCGTTTTGCAACTTGTGTGACCAAAAAAACTATTCCAAAATGTATAAATAGTTATGTTTACACTAGGCATAGTCCTCTTTCACACCCAAACATGCAGAATCGTTCTGATCTATGTTCAACCAGATTGATTCTTTAAGGGTCTAAAGGGAAAAATGGCTGCAAACTTCAGCATGAAGTTACTCAGACACCGTGATGCTTAGAAACTTCTCATCTAATCCCATGGTATCATGTTGGACCCATCTACAATAACTTCTCTTAGTTTTTGTTATCTTGGAGTGGTTTTCCCGTGGTGTCTAGATTTTAGTTGATGGAAAAAGTGTCAAATGGAAGCAGTGGAAAGTTGCAAAGTGGTGCAACTTTCATTCTGCAACTCGTGTGACCAAATAGACTATTCCAACATGTCCGAATAGGCATTTTCACGCTAGGCATGGTCCTCTTTCTCACCCAAACATGCAGAATCACTATGAGCTACGTTCAACTGGATCGATCCCTTAAGGGTTTGAGTGTAGTATGTTGAAATGGGTCATTCCACCTAATTTTCAGGCCGTGTCTAAATGATATGGGTCTAATGTAAGTAGGATAGGGAGTAGGAATAAGAAAATAGTATTAGCAAGGGCATTGGAAGAGATTACTAACACTACCCCTGTTGAAAATTCAAAATTGAGGCCCCTTAAAAGCAAGGCTAGAATAGGTGAAAAGAAGAAATTGCTTGAAAATAAGTTAGAATAGGTTGGAAATAGGGTAAAATTATAGAGTTTGATGTGTTCAAAAGGTCTACAAGGACAGGGGAGGTCAAAATTATGTTATGGTATGACATGCCCTAGTTGGGAAAATAGGGGTTTTGAATGAAAAAGATAGGTTTAAGGGAGTAAACGTAGGTAAATTCAAGGGGCAACATAATTTGGTGGTCAATTAAGTTTGTGCAGGAAAACTGAATAGTGTTGGAATGGGTTTTGAGGTTCAGGTTTGGGGGTTCGGTTCATCGGTTTGGCCAAAAAAATTTGGAGGGGGGTTCAGTTTGTTTTGGGTTCATTGGTAAAAAAAACATGTAAAAACAAAATATATATCTATGCAACCTAGAAGTATGAATTAGGATTAGAATATCACATATCATCATATAAACAACAAAACCACCATAAATTGAATGTCATTTAA
Organism: Sequoia sempervirens; assembly: GCA_007258455.2. NCBI lineage: Eukaryota > Viridiplantae > Streptophyta > Pinopsida > Cupressales > Cupressaceae > Sequoia > Sequoia sempervirens. Next base: position 64,179,885 of record VDFB02281492.1, read on the forward strand.
AACAACAAAATTGGCAAAAAAAGGGTGTTTATAACCTAGTAGTGAATTGTTTGATAAAATGCTTTGGTAGACATGTATGAAAAATGTGGTAGCATAGACAAGGCAATGAACTATTTGAAAAAATGCCTCAAAGAAATGTGGTTTCATGGTGATGAAATGGTATGATGAATGCCATAAAAATCAAATTGCTATGGATTGTCATGGCATTCCACCACCATTGAGACCACATTTCTTTGAGGCTTTTTCAAACAGTTCGCTACCTTGTCTATGCTATTGCTTATTATTATGCTTTGATAGATTTTTTCCAAGCATCCATAGCTTGTTTAGAAGTTCCTATTTTAGGCTTTTAGCCATAGCAGCAAGGAGGTGAACTGTTTGATAAAATTCTTTGGTAAACATGTAGGAAAAATGTGGTAGCATAGACAAGGCAGTGCACTATTTGAAAAAATGCCTCAAAGAAATGTGGTCTCATGGTGATGGAATGGCATGACGAATGCCATGACAAACAAATTCCTATGGATTGTCATGGCATTCCACCACCATTGAGACCACATTTCTTTGATTCTTTTATTCAAATAGTTCGCTGCCTTGTCTATGCTATTGCTTATTATTATGCTTTGATAGATTTTTTCCAAGCATCCATAGCTTGTTTGGAAGCAACTATTTTAAGATTTTAGCCATAGGGTATGTGCAGGATCATCATGGAAAAAATAGGCCCTCAAGTGGCAAAAAATTTAGAAAAATTAGAGTTAGGAAACTTGATGTAAAAAATTGAATAAGTTATCTATATTATTTCAAAAATACATAAGAACAAAATCTGTAGTAAATTGAATGTAGTTTCTAAACTACTAGGTTTATTTAAAAAAGAAAATCTGTTTGGTGAAAATTTGAAATTTCAATGCAAAATACTTAAATTTTAGGGAAAAAAAAAGAAGTAGGTGTCTGTCTACCACCCTAACCACAATAAAATGATAATATTTTTTATAAGATTTTTACATAAGTAGAGGACTCATGTTTGGATGTGATACATATTTTTGTAATTTTTTTCCAAGTAAATAATTAATTATGAATTTTTATTACAAATTTTAAAAAATATAAAAAATGTCTGACCACCTTAACTTGGTCAAAACTTCATGAAATTCAATTTTTATTTTTTAATCCTATAATATAAAACATAGAATGTGATGCATGTTTTGGATTCCAAAAATGTGATACCATTTGAAAGCTATAGATGTTTTTCAATCAACCTATCAATCAAGACTTTAGTTGTAATTCAAATAGAAAATGAATAATAATTATTTATTAAATTCAAAGTAAAGCATAATTTATATTGGTGGAAAGCTGAGAATCTCCTTTAAAACCCTTCTAATTTCATCAATTTTGGGTAAAAGAAATTAGCCACATACCCTACAAATACCCATCATATCACCACTTTTTGGCCCATCATGATCGCACATACCCCATAGCGAGCAAGGAGGTGTTGTTTGATAAAATGCTTTGGTAAACATGTATGAAAAATGTGGTAGCATAGACAAGGCAGCGAACTATTTGAAAAAATTCCTCAAATAAATGTGGTCTCATGGTGATGGAATGCCATGACAATCCATAGCTTGTTTGAAATAACCTATTTTAGGCTTTTAGCCATAGCTTGATAAGGCAATGAACTTTTGATAAAATGCTTTGATAGACATGTATGAAAAATGTGTTAGCATAGACAAGGTAGTGAACTCTTTGAAAAATGCCTCAAAAAATGAGGTCTCATGGTGATGGAATGCCATGACAATAAAATGAGGGTCTCATGGTGATGGAATGCCATGAATTGTCATGGCATTCCATCACCATGAGACCTCTTTGAGCATTTTCAAAGAGTTCACTACCTTGTCTATGATATTATTACTATTATGCTTTTGATATATTTTTCCAAGCATCCATAGCTTGTTCAAAAGCACTTGTTTTAGAGCTTTCAACCATAGCAACAAGGCAATGAACTATTTTACAAAATGCTTTGGTAGACATGTATAAAAAATGTGGTAGTATAGACAAGGCAGTGAATTGTTTGAAAAAATGCCTCAAAGAAATGTGGTCTCATATAATGCCATGACAAGCAAATGCAATTGGGAGCTGCTCCTAGTTATTAGTTATGCAATGTGAAGTAATTGCATAACTGCTTAGGTTGACTTTGTAAAAACTATATTGTAATTGAATTTTTGTCATCTATCAGCATCTAGTTATTAGTTATGTAATGTGAAACAATGCTTTGAGTTTGAAATGTGTGCAATGCAATGTAATCAATGATATGAATATAAACTACAAAAATCTATTTTTTACAATTTATTAGTTAAACTCTTTATTTTATTTTCTCTCTATATCTCTATGCTATGGAAATTCTTTTATATATTTTTTTTTAAAAAATTATCTCTTGTTCTACTTTTTTTAATCTTTTTTTCTAAACCTATTTTTTTCCTGATTTTTTCAAAAAATCTTATACTTTTGGTTTTCCGATTGTTTCCCCAAAATATTTTTGCTGCTATTGTATGAACACATATCTTTTTGTAATATCAAGGATACTTTTTAAAACTTCCATGCATTGCTAATCTAAAAGGAAAAGTCTTTTGCCTAATCTGTATGTAGCCATGCTTTTGGCATTGTCAAAAAGAGAAAATATGGACACCATCGATAAAAAAGATTTGTATTAACCAAATAGACATGTACACATACATCAATATATGTTGATATAAGTATAAAATATAGTTACAAAATATCCATATAGGAATACAATGTCAAATGTATCCAATACAAGATTCTAGGCATACAACAAAGGGCTCTGGAATCAAAATTCATTTCTCTCCATGCTCTAGAAATAAATTTTTTCCCTTTGTTTGGTGATATGATGGCAATAAGTCCGTCACTCATTTTTGTTGTGCTCGAGGAGTGCTCCTACTGCTCCTCCTACAATTTAGCTCTTGATGAAGTTTTAACTGTTACAATAAGAAGTAAATACATTAATATATAGAAATTACATTATAAGAAATGATATATTTAACAAAATAATAACTTACAACCATCTCATGATCTCTCTCCATGATGGAAATATTTGGATGTCCATGATCAGGCATGCTCAAGCCCTGTATAAACCATCCAAATAGGAATTAAAATGCAAATCAATAATAGTTTGATTTTTCACTAGAACTAACATCTATAACAACAAATGTAAATTGAAATTTAGTAATTTGCCTCATACCTCCTCTATCAGAGCCATGGAGGGTTGTATAGTGGATGAAACACCGATATCCATTTCCCTTGTAACATTTGGAGGTGTTTCCACAACCAAAATCTGAAAATAAAATAACAAATTATTCAATCACAAAAAGTTACAATAGCGATCCACGCCATGACTTATAATGTATGACATCTAATGAGCAAAATTTTGAGTAAAAGTATTAAACTATATATTTCTGGTAGGCCTTGGCAATTTGATAGGAAGACCAAGCATGATGGGGAGAAGAACACATAATCCATTGTTAAGGATGGGAAGACTTACAACCTTTCACCTCTCCTAGAAGAATACAAGGAAAAGCATGAAGGGCCTAGTGTTTTGATGGTGGGTGAGAAGGAGTTCATGAAGACCTTGAAGGAAGGAGGAGGAAGACGATTCTCCTTGATTATGAAGCCAAAAAGTGAAGCAGATATGCCCACAAAGAAGAAGGAAGATGCACCAAAGGAAGTCTAAGAGTTGTTGGAAAGGTACAAGGACATAACAATGAATGAATTACCTAGTTCCCTACCTCCCATTAGGGATATAAGCCACCATATTGATTCAATTCCATGGGCTACATTTCCCAATAAGGGTGCATACAAGATGACACCTGCTCAAAATGAGGAGATTGCAAGACAAGTTCAAGAGTTGATGAATAAAGGGCTAGTGAGGAAGAGTTTGAGCCCATGTGTTGTTCCTACTATCCTAGCACCAAGGAAAGATGGGAATTGGATGCTTTGCACTAATTCAAGAGCCATTAATAGAATCACAATCAAAAATAGGTTTTTGATGCCAAGAATGGAGGACCTCATGGATTGTCTATCAGGAGCATCTTACTTTTCCAAGATTGATCTAAAGATCGGGTACCATTAGATAAGGATCAAAGAGGGGGATGAATGGAAGATAACTTTTAAGACTAATGAAGGGCTCTATGAGTGGTTGGTGATGCCCTTTGTGTTATCAAATTCCCCTAGTACATTTATGTACCTTATGAATGAGGTATTGAGACCTTTCATTGGAAATTTTGTTGTAGTCTATTTAGATGACATCCTTGCATTTAGCAGGTCTAAAGAAGAACATTTGAAGCACCTTGACATGGTACTAAGGAGGCTACAAGATGAGAAGTTGCTGATCAACGTGGAAAAGTGTGAATTCATGAAGGAAGAACTAGTATACCTTGGTTTTTCCATCTCCAAGGGAAGTTTGAAGATGGATCCTTCAAAGGCGGATGCTATTCTTACTTGGCCAACACCAAAATCCATGGGAGATGTGAGAAGCTTCCATGGACTTGTAAGCTTTTATAGAAAGTTCATCAAGAACTTTAGCTAAATTTGTGCATCAATCTTGGACACCATCAAAGGAGGCAACAAAGGTAAGTTTTATTTGACCAATGAGGCTAATAAAGGGTTTGAATATCCAAAAAATTAGAGTAGCACAATAACCTGTACTTGTGCTCCTTGATTTTGATAAAGTTGTTACCATTGAGTGTGATGCTAGCAATCAAGAAATATGGGCTGTTTTGAGCCAAGAAGGAAGAATGGTTGCATTTTACTGTGAGAGATTGAATGAGGAAAAGAGGAAGTATTCTTCCTATGATTTGGAATTGTATGCTATGGTCCAAGCCCTCAAAAATTGGAGGCAATACTTGTTACCTAAAGAATTCATTGTTATAGTGATCATCATGCCTTGAGTTTTTTGAATGCATAGGACAAACTCAGTCATAGGCACATGAAGTGGGTAGAGTCTTTGCAAGCCTATACTTTCACAATAAAGCATAAGAAGGGCCAAGAAAATAAGGTGGTAGATTATCTTAGTAGAAGGGCACTTGTTGTGCAAGAGATCCAACTCCAAAGCATGGGGGTTGAAGCATTGAGGATATGTATCATGAAGATTCAGATTTCAAGGAGGTATACAATATTTGTGAGCAGCTTTTGAATTCTTTTCATGGTGAATTCTCTGACTTTTTATTATAGAATGCTTTTCTCTTCAAAGGAAGCCAATTGTGTGTGCATAAATTCTTAATGAGGGAGAATATCATAAAGGGGAAACATAGTGGGAGTCTTGTAGGTCACTTTGGCCTTGACAAGACCTTGGAACAAGTTAGGAGATTTTACTATTGGCCAAAGTTGCAGGTGGATGTGAGAAGGTATGTGGAAGGCTGCACAATATGTCAAAGGGAAAAGGGAACTTCATCAAATGTGGGACTCTATCAACCACTTCCCATTCCCAATAGGCCTTGGGAGTGTGTAAGTATGGACTTTGTCTTGGGGTTACCTAGAACCTAAAAAGGTTTTGATAGTATCTTTGTGGTAGTTGATAAATTTATTAATATGGTACATTTTCTTCCTTGCAAATGCAAAAATGATGCATCTCATATAGCAAGTATCTTCTTTAAGGAGGTTGTTAGGATACATGGACTGCCTTTAAGCATTGTTTGTGATAGGGATTCTAAATTCATTGGTCACTTTTGGAGGACCTTGTGGAAGAAACTCAAGGAAAAAATATGTCCTTTAGTTCAACATACTATCCACAAACGGATGGACAAACTAAAGTGGTTAATAGATCAATATGAAACCTATTAAGATGCCTTGCTGAGGAGCATCGACAAGCTTGGGATCTGATTTTACCTTAGGCTGAATTTGCATATAATAACTCCATGGATACGAGCATTGGTAGAAGCCCTTTTGAAGTAGTCTATGGAATGCACCCTAGAGGGTTATATGAACTAATATATCTACAAGGAGTTGCTAGGAGAAGTGCTCAAGGTGAGGACTTTGTTGTTACAATCAGGGATATTCATCAACAAGTGAAGGAAACCCTTCAAAAGAATGTTGAGAAGTATAAGGAAAAGGCAGATTTAAAGAAGAGGAATGACCAATTCAAGGTTGGAGACTTGGTGATGGCACACTTGAAGAATGAGAGACTTCCAAAAGGAAAGTATACCAAACTCATGATGAAGAAGATAGGACTTTGCAAGGTGGTCTACAAGTTTGGCCAAAATGCTTATGAAATAGGGCTACCTCTTGGGGTGGTAATCTCTCCTATCTTCAACATTTCTGACTTATATCATTTCAAAGCTTCTATGAATGCAGGTGATGGAGTAGGTACAATAACAATGGAGGATGAAGATTGGGTGAAGGAACTACCCCCCAACCAACCTATGATTCTTGAATGCATCCTAGACACCAAGGAGACAAAGAAGACTAGAAGGAAGGTTTATAAGGAATACTTGGTCAAATGGCAAGGTCTACCTAAAGAGGATGCAACATGGATGTCATAAAATAATATTAAACAACATGGAACTAATGTAGAAGACTTGATCTCAAAGAGGACTTGAGATATTTTTCTTCCTTGGGAGTATGGTGCAGGAGCACCCATGGGTCTAAGGGAACTAGAATAATTTGTCATTTTTTTTTATTGGCTTATGGATGGAATAAGGTCTTATGGACCATTTCAATTTTTTGTAGTAGGTCTTCTAGGTTTTTGGATGAGATTTTGGTCTTGGTGACCACCTTTTTTGTACAAGGACTCCATCCTCCTTTGTAAGTCTAGTGCATCTTGGAAAAATAAGGAAAAAGGATTCCTTGCTGTATCTAGACACCTGAGGGGAGTCACCTTACTTTTTGACAAGGTTTTAAATGCCTTTGACACATTTTGGAAGGCTCTTTGTGGTCGAGTTGGTAGAAGTTGCTCACATTGCCTTAACTAGGCAATTAGAAGTCAAAGCATAAGATTAGTTGTTTTCCAATGTCTCTCTTTTCAAAAGACAGTTACAAGAAGTTTGAGGGATCTTGTAAGACTTCAAATATGCCTCTCTTGGTCGACGAAAGGTTGATGTTGATGTTTTGAAGAAGTTTCAATATGAAGTTTGTTGTTTTTCCTATGTTTTTCTCAAGAATTTGCTAATCTCTTACTTGGTACAAACTGTCTATTCATTTTCATGCTCCAATCCCATAATGGTTGGATAGGTGATTGAATAAGCTTTCCTTTGGCATTGGATTGGTGATATTTCATTGAGTATCAAGGGAGATATTCCAATTTCTCTATCGGGTGGTCTGAAAACCAATAAAATCAGGGTTTTGGGTGAAAAATGTATATTTCTTCCATTCCCATGTTGTAAAATTGCTAAATCTTGGTGGGATGGAATATATAAGGCTGTAATATCATTTACTCAATGTTTTGGAGAATGGCAGGCTCATTGTTGGAAGTTGTGCATGAATTTTGGCTTGACATCTCTATGTGGCAAGCATAATTGACAAACAAAAAATGAGGTTTTTCATGATTTTGAAGAATTTTTTTAAGAGGCACTTAGGAATGGTGGAAATAGGTGTGAAGAACATGTACGAGTCTGAATTTGGGCTTTGGGGTGAAGGGGAGAGCCTAGATAGTCAAGACCTAGGTGTAGGTCTGTGAATTAGGCCTTTTGGAGCAACAATAGAAAGGGCCATTGTGAGTGATGTTTTGATAGTCAAGAGGAAGGGTTTTGGAACCTTGTAGGGGTCCATCTTAGGGGTCTAAATCCATATGTTTGGTTTCTTAACAGTCTTCCCTGTGTTTTTTATTCTGATTGTCCTACTGGGCAAGGGTTACAATCCTTAAGAGAGAGTGAGGTGTAAGTCACCATAGTGATGGGTGTTTGTTGGAACCTAAATGCTAGAGGGTTGTTAAACCTTGTTTTGAATTAATGAGACATGATCCAAATGTTTTCAAGCTTTGTGATTGGTCTGAGCTATGAATCCTAGGTGTGTGGGGTTGATCTGTTAAAGAATAGTGGAGTTTAGGACTCATGAGAGTATTTGAGAGAAGCATTCAGTGGAGTGACTTTGCCATTTGTGATTGTGATTTTTCATTCCCTACCACTCTGCATCATTTCTAAAGCTTATGTAGGCTATTTCCATGGTGTTTGTGGTGGTGGCAAGAGTATTTAAGGTTTGCAAGTACCTTATGCAATAAACCCTCCTTTGTAGGGCTTGATTTGTGCATAGAATAAGCTTAGTCAATAAACATGATGTGAGTAATGTCTTGGAAGTCAGATGAAATGATTGAGGTGTAAATGGTTGATTGTATTATCTTGGTCTTAAGGAAATAGTTGGTAAAAGTGAAAATTTGGAGAGTTGTTTGAGGAATTGAAAGATTCAGAGCTCTTTATCAGGTTTTTGCTTTGAATTCATATAAATTTATGATGACAAAGTTGTGTTAGGATCTAATGGATATAGGTTGTAACATGAAAGATTTGTTTTTGGTTATTTTTCCTAGGTAAATAAAATTGAGTGGAAGGGTGCCTTGGTGAATGGTGAAAGAGTGGATTTTTTAGTGACTCTAATTAGGTTTCTTGTGCATGGATCAATCATTTTTGCTGATAAATAAGATGTTTGAAGCTTGAGGATGATAAGAAGTATTGAAATGAGTTGGCTTGTTGTTGCCTTGTGGTTTTCAAATGAAACAATGTGATTTTTGATGAAAAGAGAGAGATTTTAGTTGCTTATTCAATTTGATCTTGTCCTGATTCAATTGGGTCAGATGTTGGTGTAGGAGCACCTAGGTCATGAAATACTTTTCAATTTTTCAAAAGGAATGAGTGTTCAAATTTGTATTCACTCAATCAAAAAAGGTCATGGAAAAATTATGTAAAGCATGTTCAAGGTCATATGAGGTTTTATTTGAATGTATTTAAGGTTATGGGTAAGTTATAGGTGGTCAAAGTGGGAAAATGCAAACAATGCAATAATGTAATATTGTTAAAAGTTGTTAAATTGACAAAAACAAGGAAATCAGGAATATTAAGGGTTAAAAGGGGTAATTTCAACTGATGGAAAGATAGTTATGGAAAAGGAAATATATTTAAAAGGAATGTAAAGGTGAGAAAAAGTAGAAGTTTGTGTTCTTGTAATTAGATTTTGAAATAAAAATTCCTTGTTTCTGAGTTTACAACATTACTCTAGATTGTTTTGTTTTCTTGTGTTGGTAATTTAGGAAAACCCAAAGTTAAATCATAGTGTGAATACATGTAAAGAGGAGTTAGTTTCCAATTTCAAGACTTGGACTTGGTTATTTTTAGGAAACAAAAGAATAAGAGGTAGTTTTCAGTGCTTGATAGAGTCCTTTTAGAAGCAAGTTTAAGAGTCCAATAGGGTTTTTCTTCACTAATCCACCAATGTAGGTAAAGTAAATTGGTGGATTAGGTTAATGTTAGTATTTTTTGCATGTTTTGATGATTGTAAGTGTAGGGAAAAGCAAGAATACCATGGTGGAGTTGTTGCTACACTAGAAAATATAGGATTTTCCTACACAAAGTGATGCTACAGCCATGGGTCATCAATAAATAAAGGTTTTAGAGGCTTGGAAATGATGTACAAGGTCTTGGAAGACATAAAAAATCATGTTATAGGTGGTGGCCAGAGAAATAGAGGTGTGCAAGAGTATTTTTCACAAAACCCTCCTTGATTTGTGCTTTTACACCCTATAAATGAGGGTTTATTGGATTAGAACATTTTCATGGTTTTCAATCCCTATAAATGGTGAAATATTGAGCTATAAGACATTATTGAAGACTTTTTTGAGGTTTTGAGTGAGTTGGAATGGTTTTGAAAGGGTCTCCTTTGTAAAATAGGCCTAATCTACTAGCCTTTCTTCAAAGGACAGTCTGAAATATGATGATTTTCTTTATGTCAAATGTCTAAGAAATTTGATATTTTGTGATGTGATGGAAAGTGTTTCTAAATGTGCATTGAGTTTTTTAATAAGTTTTGAGATAGGAATGTAACTACCCGATTCAATGGTCTATAGACCTACTAGAGGGATATGATAATGTCTGATCAAAACAAAGATGTTTGTTTAAACAGTGGATAGGATGATATTGAGTGCTTGGTTACTATCAAACTAATGATATGATTGATGTTACTAAATTTGGTTAAGGTGTATAAGATAGGTTTGGTGACTTTGATGGTTGGATGGGTGAGTATTATGAAGCCTTTTGAGAAAATTGGTGATTAACCACAAGATCATAATCAAGATTCTATTGTAGTAGGAGTTTGTAACCTGTAAATAGACTAATGTAGTTAAAATATGGTGAGTACAATGCTTGATAATGGATTAATAACAATGGGGTATGGTTTAGTTTATTTGTTTCCTTGGTGAATAAATGAAAGGATGAATTGTTCAAGTGTCAATAATTAGGTTTATGTTGTTTTTATGGTGGTTGAGAATGATGTGAATCTAATTGATTAAGTCAAATTTTTCTTTAATATGGTTTTTGCTTTGAATGAGTCAATTTGAATACTAATTAGTGGAATGATGAATGATGGCCTATGGAATGGCTAAGAGAATTTGAGTGGATTTTGGTTGAATGAAAAGTAGATTTCTGATGAAATTATATTTGATCTTCTCCTGATTCTATTTGGGATTGAAATCCCTTGAAGAAATGATGTTGATGGTGTTTGTTGGATACTCTACATCAGATGTACCCTGATGATTGAGTGTTTTGATATGATGCTCTGCATCACTAACTGCCTTGTCTATGCTATTGCTTACTATTATGGTTTCATATATTTTTTCCAAGCATCCATAGTTTGTCATGGTGGTGCACCTTTGCAAGCACATGCCTCCATGAGAATTAGTTCCATCGTGCTTCTTATGTTGACTTTCTAAACAACTATATTGTACAGTTGAAATTTTGTCATCTATCAACGTCTAGTTATTAGTTATGGAATTTGAAGTAATGCTTTGAGTTTGAATGATGTGTAATGCAACGTAACCAACAATATGAATATAAACTACACAAATATATTAAGTTGAATTCATTAGTTAAGTTCTCTTTATTCTATTACCTTCGTGTACATTTGAGTGAATTCACTAGCACTAGGAGGTGTTTACTTGAAACCACCAATATTATCCTATTCAACATCCAAAATCACATGTATTAAAATACCATCTGTATAACAATGCTATTAACATGTAATAAATTTATAATTTTTTACTAGTTACATACCCCACTGATAGGTGTAATACATTAATAAGTAGGTGGAGGACCATTGTATCCAATCTCAACACTATGACCCTACAATTTTATTAAAATAATAAAACTAAATTAGTTAATCATGCATTTTAGAATTGAAATTTAATAAATTAAATTTAATGAACAAGCTGACTTTTACCTGACTATTAATGCCATATGCATGATGCAAAATTTTAGCCATCCTCTACATCCCCATAGCAGCATACAGATCCTGCATAGCAGCATACCGATCCTGCATAGCAGCATACAAATCCTGCGTAGTAGCCTCCTGAGTGCCGGTGGGGTCATATGAACAAGTTGCACCACAAGATTGACACACATGGGTTTGAAGGCCACCACCTGAAGACTCCCTTGGATGGCAATGTATAATAGGGCTAGTATGATGGATGACACTCTTGGTCAAAGTGTTGATTGCCTACAATGTCTCTACATCGGTACTCTCCTTCGCAATGACAGGCATAACAACGTTCTCATGAGGTGGCCTAGTGAGAGGTTGTCTCCCTTGTCACACAAGATTTGTCTATGCACCAGGCCTATCCTGAGCTGACCCCCCACCTCTCCCCTAGAACTCCCTCATATCAAAATAATTTGGGATTTGGTTCAATACGAACTCATTGCATAGTTTCCTAAGAAAATATTGGGGGACTTCACAATTTTTGCACAGTGGGTAATCAAAGACCAAGTACCACCTATCATAAAAATGGTTCCTAATCTCTTGGTGGTGGCACCAATGAATAGAAAACCTCTTCACATTGAGGCTAAGATTTTCATTGTTCTAGGGTCAGTGAATAGAGAGCACAAAGCACCTTTAGTAATTTTTAAATCTCTTACTTGTTTATATGATGGTTTATCTGCATAATATGCCCTAGCTACTTGCCTCCTATCTTTCCATCCCATTATTTGTTGGGTTATTGAATCTACATTTTTAACATCTCTTTCATTGAATTTTCTACTGTCATTCTTTCTGCAGTTGAAGCATTTGGATCACTCAACCTACTAATAAGATCCTTAATTTTTTTTTTTTGTCTTTTTCATTTTCACTCCTCACATTTTGTTGAGTGCCAGGAGGGTGTTGAGTGATTGGTGGGGGAGGTTGATTTTGTTGAGGATTTTGTTAAGGAGGATTTTTCGTACTCTTCTTGTTGAGGATTTTCAGTATTTGCAATATTATTTGCATCTCCTACAAATTAAAAAAAATTCAAATCTAACCTAAAACAAACAAAATCAACTTGAAACTAAGAAATTCAAAACAAATAGCAAACAATACTTACCTCCTACACCTCTTTTTTGTTGTGGTGCGATCTTTTCAAATGAAAAGCAACTATTGTTGATGAATTTTGTAGAATGCCTCCTCCTAGAATGCGATCATGAAAATGAGGGTTTTTGGCTGCGAGCAGAGCAAAAAAATAGAAAAGAGAAAATGAATAGCTTTCACTTTTTTTTCTTTTAAAATGACATAACACTATAACGCGCTCACATTATGTCATTTTCAATCTTTTTTTGAAGTTGGCCACAAAAGGGTAACCCAACTTCATGCACCTGCCCAATAATGTCTCCTTCATGTTGACCAACAATATTTTCCTTTTCTTCTTCCTTTTTGCTTGTGTTTTCCTTTTGGGGATGATGCAAAGTGTTGAGAATGAAATGTATCTTCCATGTTGACCTAAAACGGACTTTGTTTTCCTATTTTTTGCTCTCTTTGTGTCATTCATCTAGGTCTATGTGCTTTGGGGAATGATGACAATTCTGAGATCTTTAATCAAAACATTGCAACAACAAACATACTGACCCCAAATCCAAGATCCCTTATGTGTTTGGTGTGTTCCTTTCTAGGGGGAAACCCTCCTTTCTTTTGTTTTCTTTTTTGTTTACATGACGTAGCCTTACTCAAAAAAATATGACTTTGCATAGGGGCTTTCCAAGTGGGCTCTCATGTCTTGTTTTATTTTTGCATTTTTCCTACACTAATTTAAAGTAATTGCTCATAGAACGGTGTGTATCAATTCCTTTAAAGTGGGGGACATACATTGGAATCATTCCATTTTCATTCTTGTTTATTAGTGTAGCCTTGTTACTTTATACGATGTGTTTGTCACTTTTTGGATGACATTGGTTTTGATGTCCTTCATAAGTGTGATTTATCTTAGCATATTACATTCCTCTTAGTGGCTTGATGCGACACAATGCATCCCTAACAAAATATTCCCTATGTGACAGACCTTGAATGAACTTAACAAGAATCCTTTGAACACCTTTCAGATTTTACATTTTTCTTTTTTCATCTTTACCACCTTGCATAACACAACTTGCATGCTTTTGGTACCTTACTCTTTGTTCATGGGTTCTAAGTATACTAATATTTTTTTTTCTCATGAAGCATGAACCAACATTTTCCCTTGTGGCTCCTTGTTAAAGTTATCAGGAGGAATAACTTTAATATGGTTGAGTGGGAAGCCCATTTAGTGGTACGACTTCCCCCATAGTCACTTATGTGTTTGTGAGTGCATACCAACTAGTGTATGTACTTACCCTTTTGGGTTTTCTCACTTAGTGGACCACCAGGAGTTCTGTTGCCCCAAAGTGAGTATGCATTCTCTTTTTGTCACAAACAACCTAGATCTAATCCACAACTAGTTGGATAGATGATCGAAGCTCAATCCAAATTTCCCTTTTCTTCTCTTTCTTATTACTTTTGTTCCTTTTTTCTTATGTTTAGTTTACCATGGGATCTTCATCATGGGGGCTTGATCATGCCTCTTGATCGTTGTCATTCCATCTTGCTAACATAAGTGCATTTGGATCCTTCTCGATGTGCATGGCTACTTTAGTGTGAGTTTGAAGCAAGTCCATCCTCTCACTAAATTGGGGGATAAATGTGCCATATAAAAATGGCCCTCTAACATTTTCATGGTCTTTTAAGTCTTTCTTCATGATGTTTGGTCCACTTTACTTTGATTTAATGTTGTAATGTAGCTTATGCGTTCACATTAGGTCCTTAAAATTAAAATTATGGCATCTTGTGAAGGTTTTGTGAAGTGTTGCAACACATTTCTACACTTTTCTAGACTCTATTAATTACAATTCACCTAAAAATCACCTTTTCATCACTTATCAAGTCCTATTTTGAATTGTTGTAAACTCTTGTAACAAGATTTCATGCTTTTCTAGGCTTAATTTCACTATTTACACCTTTCTTATGCTTTATTTGACACCTTTATGCACTCATAAGGCTTAATTATGTGTGTTTTTGAATGTAAACCCGACAAACAACATTAAATGCAAGATAATTCTTGACATCCACTTTGAAGTCCAAGGTGGAACCCATTTACCATGGGTGGCGAATGAGTCCCTATTCGCTCAAAATTCAAAATATTTCAAACTTTCTTTCATGTTTATGTTCTAAATCACCTTATGTCGACCAGTGATGAGGTATCATCGGGTTACTAAGGAACAAGTGTGTATAAATAAGTGTGTTTCTCCTCATTTTACATCTCCTAATCTCATAATTCACTCAAGCATTCAAATCACATTTGAGCACTTTACATCATTCAATCAAGCATCAATCAAGTATCTTGGAGCAACCATTGATATAACTTCATATTTATTCAACAAGGTTGTGGTGAATTTAGGACATTTGCTTGTTGTTTATTCACCTTTCCTTGTTCATTTCATTCCATTTCTTCATTAAGGGTTTGATTACCAAAGTGGGATTTGACTAAGTTAAATTCCTATAACCTAACCTTTAACCATTTTTCTCCTTTTACATGTGTGTTTGTAGACTTGTGTATGAAAATTTATCAAGAAATTAGGCATTGAAAAGTGGACAAGAAGTCAACAAAGTGTTTCAAGTCAAATCAAACCTATTTCAAGCTTGGAGACAACCTATAGTCCATTTTATGTAGATTTAACTCTGTCAACCCAACAAGAAGACAAACTCAGATTTGGTGCTATGGAATTGGTCCCTGATTTCATAGAATTTTAGGAGAGGACTGATTCACCATCAGTGGAAAATGGGTTCCATCTTAAGGCTAGAAAGTTATATTTTGTCAGATTCTGGATCTTGATAGTCATAAACCATTTTTTAGGACTTTTTTTCCAGTTGCTAGATTGATTCACCATGAGTGGTGAATGAGTCCCACTATTTTTTTCATTGATTTCTACCAGCATTCTTGGGACACTTTAGATTCATCACTTCATTGCCCAGGTGCACTCTGATTCAACCTTCTTCGTTTATATTTTGAATTTGTTCATCTTTTAGTTCATGATTGCATATCACATTGTGTTTTGAAACATTGCATATATTTTAGGTTTTGCATTCATAATCAGTCAATTACATTACTTAGTTAAATTTAGATCATCTCATTTAGTCTTAATCACATCATAGATACAATAAATTGAGTGAACCACATTGATTTTGAGTGAGGTTCATCTCTCTCCTTTTAGGTGAAACATCCTAAGAGCGCAAGAGTAGCCTATAAACCTCATTCCTAAAAATCTATGGTTCAAATCACTCATAAAAGTGTAACCAACCTTTATTCCCTATTTTAAAATTTGAGATGAAAATTAAAATTTATGTGAAATCATTTAAAATAAGGAAGAAAAAAAATGTGAATATTCATGTCTTTAATCATAGATAATTTATAAATTTTATCTTTCATTAGTGATCACACTTTCCACTTTTATGTTGTTCAATCATAACAAAATTATTTAACTCTTTTATATCTACACTATAGAATTATTGTAGACTAAAATGAAATATAAAAGAAAAAAATAAAATTGTACAAATAAATAATTTATAAAAAATAAACTAAGCTACAACAATTTGTTAAAATTTTAAATAATTTAAAAAAAAAGTAATTATAAAAAAATTTAAAATTATAATTTTCAAACAATGTTTTTAATATTTTCTTGCAATTATAATTATAAAAAACCATAAAATTAAAAATTAAAAATTATATCCCAAAGTAGTTATTTCCATGCTAGAATCTTGCCCTTGTCAATTGCATTAACCAGAAAACTTGTACGATTTAAAAATATGTAAATTTTCAATTAAAGAAAAAATAGTTTAAAACCCATAGCAACTTGCTAAACTTTAATCTATATTAAATAATCAAAGTACACTAACTACACGTAGCCATCTAGCAGTTCCAATGGGTTATCCTCTAGCTAGGTTCCATTTAATGCATTAACTATGCATTAATTGATTTTGTACCCCCAGGCCCTAGTTTTAATCTTTCATTTTTTATTTAATCAATTTATGCTTTCCTATTTTCCTAATTTTATTAAACAAAAAATGATTTATAGAGCTACTCACATGAATAGAAAAAAAGATAAATGTTAATTTTCAAGTATAAAAAATAAGTTTTAAAATTCAAATTATACAAATAGAAAGTAATATGTTAAAATAAAAAAATGTGATTCATTGATGTTGCATACCAAATGCAGATCAAATGAATGCAATAGTAACCTACCTTATGGCAGCAACTAATAATAGGTGGGACATGATCTTCAATAACAATAGAATTATGGATTTTAGATGACAAAGTTATTTATTTAGATTCATTTTTATAAGGCAATGAAAAAATCTTTACATTTAAATTACATTCTAGTTTCAATCATTTGTCTTTTCTTCAAATTAATTATGCTGATTGTGTTATCATTAATTTACACATTTCAATTTAGGGGTTGAGTAACATATATTTGAATTGTAATATTTTAGGAGTATGATATCTCTTATTGTTTATGTGCATTTTTTGGTAGTGATGTATGTAAAAATCTTGGGAGTTTTTGCTGAGGCATGCTTAGAAAGTTTTTAATCTCAATATTCATGATTTGTAAACCTTGATTAGTTATATGTCTATTGTGATCTAGTGTGACTTTTTATCATCATTCTCTAATAATTTTGGTATGATTATTTTGTATATTTAGAGAAAAAGTAAAAAATATTTCACATGATTGAGGTTTTGATATCCAGTAATAGACGCTTATATTTTAATGATTTGGGTTCCATTATAACTATGTAATGAGACATTATGATCCTAACATAATGAAATAAAATTTCATATTCAATGTTATATAAATATCTCCATGTGTATAAATATTTGCATGTGTGATGCAAATTTCTTATTGTTCTAATTATAATTAGTTAACTGGCTAGAAGACTTTATAATCCTTGTAAATATTTTGAAATTTTTGGATGTTGTGATTATCATTGATGTCAACACTATTATCATTATTGTATTGAAGGTTGTATATGTCAAGGATATTGAGAAAATTGTTAAAGGAAGAGTTGCAGGCTCTCAGTGGAACAATGAAGGTCATGAAGGTGTCTTGTTCTGTATGTTGAAGATCAATTGTTCTGGAATAAAGGTTTTATTTCTTAGAGTATCTAGTTCATCTACGAGAAGTTTCAGAGGTCCCCATGAAGATTTGATCACTCTATGAAAATTTGTGATTTGACAATATTTCTATAGGTTATGTTAGTGTTCCTAATTGAAGTTTATGTGTTTCTAGTAATCTCAATTGATACAAATGATTCTCTCTAAGTTATTGATATTTTTGGATTCTTCTAGATCCTTTTCTATTCTTGTTTTATGTCCACGTTGATCGGTGTGCTCGTGGTTGAAGATTCTTCTCAATGTGTTCAAGTTTTCATGTTCTTGGCCGACATGATGGTTGTAGCGTGTTGTGGATCTTTGAGGAGAAATTAATTGAAGTATTTTTGTGTTGGAGTTGTTAATTTGGGTCTACACTATGATGTGGCCGACCTTGGTGGATTCGTATTGCAAATTTATTTGTAAATTTGGGCTAACATTGTAAATATGTTTTATATTTTTTTCCAACAAGGTTGTTGATGTAATTTCTTGTTGCGGATATATAAGAGTGATTGTTTGAGCAAAGTTAGTGTATATGAAGTGAAGAAAATCCAGAGAAGAGAAAGTGTGCAAATATTGATCTATTCATTCGATTACAGAGAAAAGTGAGAAGTTTGAGTGAATTGTGAAGAAGGTATTTTGTGCTTAACTAGAATTGTAATCAGGCTTGTGTAGAAGATATTTTCTTAGTTCACAATTTGGATGGTTTTAATCCAAACCTTTCTTTAGAAAGTGAGTCCTCTTTTGTATTTGAGTAGTGAGCTCTAGGAAATGTTCCTGAATGCATGCACATTCTCATTATTCTTATACTTTTAGCAGGGTATAATATTGTGGACTAACATCCATCGTGTTTTTTCCCCTAACAAGGTTTCCACATAAAAAGATTGGTGTTCTTTGTGCTTCTGATGTGCTGATTGTTCATGGTTAATTATTCATTCATTAGATCTAAGATTAAGTTAAGTAAAGCTTGAAAAGTTTAAATATTATGTGACAACTGATTCACCCCACCCTCTTATTTGTTTGTCCATTTTTTCCAACAATTGGTATCAGAGCAGGGCCATTTGAAGAAGTTTAAAAGCTTGAGGTGATCTGAGATGTCATCATACAAGAAGGACAGTCCTAGATTCGATGGAACAAACTACTCATTATGGAAAACTAGGATGTAGTGTCATTTGAGGTGTATTGGTGAACCCTTCTGGAAGATTAAAAAGAATCCATATGTTATTCCTTATAATGGTCCTTCCACTACTGATGAGATTAAAGAGGATGAGAATTATGTCAAGGCTATGGAAGCTTTGTTGAGTGCTCTAACAGATTTGGAAATGACAAATGTGATAGGTCTAAAGATAGCTCATGAGATGTGGAAGAAGCTGGAAACTTTGTATGAAGGAGATGTACATGTGAAGATGGCTAAGCTACATAGTTTGAAAGGAAAGTATGAAAATTTTAAAATGGGTGAATATGAAAATATTTCTTCTTTTATGCAAAGAGTAAATGAAATAGTGATGGGTATTAGATGTGTCAGTGGTACCCTAAATGAGGAAGAAATTGTGGCTAAAGTGCTCAGATCATTGACGAATGTGACAAGGGATATACTGATTGGTAAACTTGCTTCCTTTGAGTTGAGAGAATTTGGTGAATCTATTCTCAAGACTGAAATTGCATTTAAGGCTACTATATCTGGAAGAAACAAGCAAAGATTTGATTTGAGAGAGAGTTATAGAAAGACATTCAAGTATGAGGGAGAAATGAAACAACTTTAAGATGGAGAAAGAGAAGTAGAAGAGTTGGAAGAATTGATTGTAAAGAAATAAGTTAGAGGACAAGGTAATTATAAAGGAAAGCTCCCTATAAAATGTTTTTCTTGTAGTAAAATAGGTCATTTTTCATCAAGGTGTCTTTAAAGAGTTCCTAGGTCTAAGCCTTACAAAACTAGATTTCAAAAGAAATGCTATTTTGCTAAAGAAGGTGTGACTGATGAAGAATCTGATAAAGAAAATGGAAATTAAGATGATTGGGTTTTCATTGCTATCAAGGAAAATAGTCTAGTGGCTACTAAATCTGCTAAAGTTGAGAAAACTCTTGAAACCTAAATTGAAGAAAAGGATGAGTGGGTTACTGACAGTGGATGCTCACATCATATGACTGGTGACAAAAGAAAATTTTTAAGTCTTGAGAAGTATGACGATGGGACTGTAATATTTAGAGATAACAATTCTTGTGTGATTCATGGCAACGGATCTATTTGTCTTGGTGGTAAGTATAACTCTGATGATGTTCTTTATGTTGAAGGCTTGAAGCACAACCTATTGAGTGTCGGAAAAATGGTGGACAAGGGTTATGATCTTCAGTTCTGGAAATGTAATTTCTTTAGGTAAAAAGAAAAATGGTAATATTTTTCACTTGAATGTTGCTAGTGAAAGTTGTTTAATTTCCCAAGTAGATGAAAGCTAGTTATGGAATAGAAGGTTGTGTCATGTGAATTTTGACAAAATTGTAAAAATAAGTTCCACTCAAGCAGTAAGAGATCTACCTAAGCTAGTGAAGCCTACTAACACAATTTGCAAGGAGTGTCAAATGGGAAAATAGACTAGAGTTTCTTTTCAAAGAAAACAACATCATTCAAATGGATTACTAGAGCTAATGCATACTGATCTATGTGGTCCCTCCAGATTTAGAAGTCTTCATGGAGAAAGGTACTTTATGTTGATTATTGATGATTACTCTAAAATGATATGGGTGCTTTCTTAAGAGAAAAATGTGAAGCATTAGAAAAGTTCAAAATTTTCAAAGCTATGACAGAAATTGAGAAAGGTCTAAAAATCAAATGCTTAAGGTCAGACAGAGGTGGTGAGTTCACCTCTAGGGAGTTTAATTATTTCTATGAAGAGCATGGAATCAGAAGATAGTTATTTGTTCCCTGAACCCCTCAATAGAATGGATTTGCTGAGAGGAAGAACAAAGCAATTCTGGATGCTACTAGAAGAATGATGATTGAAGGAAATGTGCCTCACATCTATTGGAGTGTAGCTACAAGCACTGTTGTGTACACTTTGAACCAGGTAAATGTAAATTGTAATTCTTGTAAGAATCCTTTTGAACTATGGTTTGGTTATAAGCCTACTCTTAAATATTTCAAGATATATGGAAGCAAGTGTGACATCAAGAGAGATGAAGACATAGGAAAGTTTGATGCAAGAAGCAATGAAGGAATATTTCTAGGTTACTCTGCTAAAAGCAAGGCCTACTGATGCTATAATAGAAGATCAAGAAAAATGGTTGAGAGTGCAAATGTCAGAGTTGATGAGGACTGTGCTAAATCATCGAGATAATGTGGATATGATTCAAATGAATAGGAAGACAACAAAAAAAAATGGAAAAATTCTTAGACATAGAATCAACTTCAAATTGTTCCATATGTTCCGGTAAGACAACCTCCATTTGTTATGGTAAATCAAGGTAATCGTGAAGTAGAGACAAGTGCAAGTGAAGAAGAAGGGGAAAATGAACCAGAAGTTTAAGAGAATCCTAAAACTCTGGGGTATGTAAAGGTAAATCATTCTCAAAATAAAATTATAGGAGACAAGATTAAAGGTGTGAAAACTAGAAGAAAGATTACAGAAGAGTATTTCCTGATTTCCAAGATTGGGCATAAAAATGTTAATGAAGCTTGCAATGATAAATATTGGATGGAAGCTATGAAGGAAGAACTGGTGTAGATTGAAAAGAATGATACATGGATACTTGTTCCTAGACCTAAAGAAAAAATGTGATTAGTAATAAATGGGTCTTTTGGAATAAGCTAAATGAACAAGGTGAAGTAGTCACGAATAAATCAAGACTGGTATGTAAAGGGTATTCACAGATGGAAGGTATTGATTTTTGAAGAAACCTTTTCCCTTGTTGCCAAAATTGAAGCTATTAGATTATTTCCTGCTTATGCTTCATATAAGAACTACAAAATTTATCAAATGGAAGTGAAGTCAGCTTTTCTAAATGGTGAGCTAGAAGAAGAGGCGTATATTGAACAACTAGATGGATTTCAACTAAATGATAAGGAAGACATGGTTTGCTAATTGTAGAAAGCTCTATATGGACTCAAGCAATCCCCCAAAGCTTGGTATGCTAGAATAGATAAATATTTACTGAAGCTTCGATTCAATAAAGGTATTACTGATAACAACTTATATTTCAAGTTGCATGATGATAAAGAGTTGATTATTGAGTTTTTTGTTGATGACATTATTTTTGAAGGAGATGATAATATATGTATCAAGTTTGTTGATGAAATGAAGAGTGAATTTGAAATGAGCATGATTGGAGAGATGAAGTTCTTTCTAGGATTGCAAGTTACTCAGTTAGACTTGGGGATCTTCATATCTTAGTCCAAATTTGTGAGAGAGCTGCTAAAAAAGTCTGGCATGGAAGACTCAAAACCTATTGGTACTCCCATTGTAATCGGATGCAAGTTAACACAATGATGATTCTCCTAAGGAAAATCAAACAAGATACAAGTCAATGATTGGTGGATTGCTCTACTTAACTCAGACCAGACTAGACATTATGAATGTTGTATGTATGGTTGCTAGATTTTAGGCTGATCGAAAAGAATGTAATGTGACTATTGTAAAGAACTTTTTTAGGTATCTGAAAGGAACAATTGATTTTGGGCTTTGGTACCCTAAGGATGATGATCTTACTTTGAATTCATTTACTGATACAAATTGGGCAGGAGATGTAGATGACACGAAGAGTACTAGTGGTGGTTCTTTCTTCCCAAGGAAGAATTTGGTGTCATGGTTGAGTAAAAATTAGAATTCCATTTCTCTATCTAATACTGAGGTAGAGTATATTGTTGCTGAAAATAATTGTACTCAAGTGCTATGGATGAAACAAATATTAAAAGATATCAAAGTTGTATATGATGAGCCTATTTTCATATACTATGACAACTCAAGTGCAATTAACATATCAAAGAATCTGGTGCTATACTCTAAGACAAAGCATATATCAATCAAGTTTCACTTCTTGAGGGAAAAAGTGACAGAAAAGAGTTAGAATGAAGTATGTGCCTACCAAAGAATAGATTGTAGAAATTTTCACCAAGCCATTACTAAAGGATACTTTTGATTATCTCAGAGGGATGCTAGGGATGATTACCCCTCCTGATATGAACTAAATATGCATTTGGCTGCATCAATTCATGTGCTTCATAGATATTTCCTGATCTAGATTGATGTTTCCATGGTTGCTACTAAGGGGGAGTAGTCAAATGTGCAAATATGTTGTTCAAATCTTGTATGCAGGAAGATAATTCTTATCTTTTCCATTCATGTCAAAGGGGGAGAAGAGTCATGTGAAAAATTGTTGCTTATTTGAGAAGAGTCTTATGGGGAGAAGATCATGTATAAGAGGTTAAGGAAGAAGAGTCAGAATCTAAGGGGGAGTAAGTGTTGATTAAGAGTTGTGTTGATGGTGTTTTTCACATCATTTGTTGCCATCAATTCCAAAGGGGGAGATTGTTGGATGTTGTGGTTGTATTGTTGATATGTGTTTTTCATTGATGTTAACACTATTAGCATTATTGTATTGAAGGTTGTATATGTCGAGGATATTGAGAAAATTGTTAAAGGAAGAGTTGCAGGTTCCTAGTGGAAAAATGAAGGTGATGAAGGTGTCTTGTTTTGTATGTTGAAGATCAATTTTTGTGGACTAAAGGGTTTATTTTTGAGAGTATCTAGTTCATCTACCAAAAGCTTCAGAGGTCCATGTGAAGATTTGATCGTGCTATGAATAGTTGTGTTCTAACAATATTTATATGGGTTCTATCAATGTTCCTGATTGAAGTTTATGTGTTTCTGGTAATGGGTATGTGCAAGATCATCATGGAAAAAATAGGCCCTTAAGTGGCAAAAAATTCAAAAAAATTAGACTTAGGCAACTTGACGTAAAAAATTGAATAAGTTATCTATATTATTTAAAAAATATGTAAGAATATAATTTTTAGCAAATTGAATGTAGTTTCTAAACTACTAGGTTTATTTAAAAATATATATATATTTGGTGAAAATTTGAAATTTCAATGTAGTAGTACTTAAATTTTAGGGAAAAAATAAGAAGTAGGTGTCTATTTGACCACCCTAACCATAATAAAATGATAATATTTTTTTATAATATTTTAGATATAAGTAGAGGACTCATGTCCAAATGTGATGCATATTTTTTTCTAATTTTTTCCAAGTAAATAAATGATTATGAATTTTTTATTACAAATTTTTAAAAACATAAAAACTTGTATGTTTGACCACCTTAACTTGGTCAAAAATTTCATGAAATTCAATTTTTATTTTTTTAATCCTATAGTATGTGAAGCTTAGAATGTGATGCATGTTTTGGATTCCAAAAATGTGATACCGTTTGAAAGTTATAGATGTTTTTCAATCAACCTATCAATCAAGCCTTTAGTCATAATTCAAATAGAAAATGAATAATAATTATTTATTAAATTAAAAGTAAATAATAATTTATATTGGTGGAAATCTAAGAATATCCTTTAAAAACCCTTTTCATTTCATTAATTTTGGGTAAAAAAAAGTCGTTAGTCACATACCCTACAAATACCTATCATATAGCCACTTTTTGGCCCATCATGATCTTGTACATACCCTAATGTCAGTTGCTATAGATGTTTCTCTATTAGTTCTTGTTGTTTTTGTATGCTTCTAGATCATTTTTATTCTTTTTGTACGTCTTCATTGATCGGTGTGCTTGTGGTCGAAGATTTTTCTCAGTATGTTTAGGTTTTCATGTTCTAGGCCAACATGATGGTTGTAGCATGTTGTGGATCTTCGAGGAGAAATTAATTGAAGTATTTTGTGTTGGAGTTGTTAATTTGGTTCTACACTATTTTTTTTCCAACCTTGGTGGATTCACATTGCAAATTTATTTGTAAATTTGGGCTGACATTATAAATATGTTTTATATTTTTTTCCGACAAGGTTGTTGATGTATTTTCTTGTTGCAAATATATAAGAGTGATTTTTTGAGTGAAGTTAGTGTGTATGAAGTGAGGAAAATCTAGAGAAGAGGAAGTGTGTGAATATTGATCTATTCGATCAATTACAAAGCAGAGTGAGAAGAAGTTTGAGCAAAGTGTGAAGAAGGTTTTTTGTGCTTAACTGGAACTGTAATTAGGCTTGTGTAGAAGTTATTTTCTTAGTTCACAATTTGGATGGTTTTAATCCAAGCCTTTCTTTGGACAGTAAGTCCTCTTTTTTATTTGAGTAGTGAGCTATAGGCAGTGTGCCTAAATTCATTTGCATTCACATTATTCTTCTTATACTTTTAACAGGGTATAATATTGTGGACTAACATCCACTGTGGTTTTTCCCCTAATAGGGTTTCCATGTAAAAATATCAGTTTTCTTTGTGCTTTTGATGTGTTGATTGTTCATGGTTTATTATTCATTCATCAAAACTGAGATTAAGTTAAGTAAAGCTTGAAAATTTTAAATATTTTGTGACAACTAATTCACCCCCCAGTTGTGTGTCCTTTTTTTCCAATAGAAAGGTAATTGGTAACATAATAAAATAAATGTGCATGCTTATTCATCGATTACTAAGTTATATTCTCTTAGTATTATACAAGGTCATTCACTCTTTCATTATTATGTATAGATGATAGCTTATATATAGGCTTAGAATGTGTAGTCTTTGATGATATCTTGATTTAAGTATCAAAAAGTGGATTGCAATCATTAAGGTGTAGTCTTGAATGATATTTGAGACTGTACAATCTAGTTAGGTATGCATACCAATGTTTCTTATTATCAACCTCACCTTTGCAACTCATATAGAGCAATCAAATCTTAACATCATTTCAATTTTTGTTAATTTGGTTCATTAAATTTCCATATCTAGATTTGTATAAAAACATGGTGAGATATGAAAAACAAATCTATAGAAACGTTACTTGGTGGTTTTTCAACTTAAGAAGGTTAATGACATTTCTTATTCAAATTAACATATAAATACATAGCTATACCTAATAGGGACTATAGAATTTGCATGTTATGATTTACACCATTTTATTTATATAGTTTTGGTAATTGTACTTGATGTAGCACCATTGGGACATTCCATTTGGCCTAATAGGGCCAAACTTCAAAGAAGGTCCATGTCCACCTTAGTTAAAGTTCCACTAATGTCAAAGTTGATCATAACTTTGAGCCCTTTATCTTGAATTTAACACCCATATCAATCAAGAGATCTCAGTTTAGGAATTTGGGATTACAAATCTATGCAAAAAAATATTGACTCTATTGCTAGGGATGACCTTGATGATTTAGTTTATTAAGGCTGAAAAACATTCATAGAGTACTTAGGAAGTTAAATTGCTTGACTGATGTTTGAAGATATTTTTTGATAAATAAAGTTGTCTTTCTTAAGAAGATATTGGTTGTTTGTGTGAATAAATTCTTGTACCTATTTAATTCCTTACTAGGAGAGTTAGTGGATTTATTCACATGGTATGTTTACTTAGGTCATAAGATTCTTTCTGGAAGACTTAGTTGACATGTCTATATTTGATCTTTTCTTAGGTAGTTATTATAAGTTTTCTTATATCATAAGATTTAGATGCAAGTTTCATAATATTAGGACATCTTATGTTTCACCTTGGCTATATAACCAAGGGTCTCTCATACATTGTATATCCATTTAATCATATTTTCATAATTGATATGAATACAATTTATTTGTGTCATATTGATCTTCTCTCTCTCTTTGTGCTTTCCATTTGGCCTTTAGATCTTAGGTGGCTATCTCTGTAACCAATTCTAAGATGGTATCAGAGAAAGCTAGGTGCCTTTCCTTAGTCATTTTTGAGAGAGGTTGGTAGGTCTTTAAAATTTGAGTATGCTCTTCTCTTTCATTGTATGATGATCTGGAGAATAAAAAAGCTTGATAGAAATACCGGTTTTAGGGGGATTCCTCTTTGTGTCTCTTTATTGAAAGTTCATATTAGAGCTTCTTATTACAAATATGAGCTCACCATTGAGTTCAAGGTGTTCAAGAAAGTGATTTTTTCCTCTATTTTTTCATCCAAATCGGACGTATGAGGCCATATATATGAGGGTTTGAAGCTGAAGAGTGGTTGCTAGATCTAGAAAGTAGCTACAATTTTGGAGCATTTTGGGTAAAATCTAATGCTACCATCACATATGAAAGGGCCAAAAATCCCAAGATTGATTGTCAAAAAGGGCTTCAAGAAAATATTTCCCTCATTGGGTCATATGGACTACGGATTGCCATCATTGCTTGGTCAATATATTTTTTGAAAAAAAAAAATTGACCTTTGAATATTTCGAAATTTTTTTGTAAAAAAAATATTATTGGTGAATTATATTTTCTAAAAATTTTTATTTTTAAAATATTAAAAAAAAATATAAAAGGTAGTTTATGTAGTTTGTAGTCTCTTGTACTTAGTAGTACTGTAGAGAGTACCGTATGGGCTAGCTGCTACCACATGGTGACCATGCCATGTTGATGTTGTTGAGGTCCCACAACCCCGAGTTAGCTTTGAAAGATGGCTCTTTTAAGGAAACCAAAAATGTGAATATTAAATTGGTAGATCATCAGTAGTGAATATTTCAAGCTTTCCCATTAACTTAGACGGTCATAAAAACTTCAAAATTAAACCATAGATTTATAAATATTCCTCCAAGATTATATCAACTACAAAGACCCATGCTAAGCAATGATGGCTAGCCAGCCATCAAATTTAACATAGTGGACTGCTAACATCAATAACCTTTTAAAAAATTTGGCTCCCTTTGTTGAAATGCACAAAAAAAGTGAGAGGGGGGTGAATCAGTTGTCACCAATAACATTCACAAATCTCAAAAAATTATTAATATTCACATCCAATTTAATCTATTATTAAGTATGAGCATAAAATTTAAATGAAAGAAATCAATATCAACACAAGAAGTATCAGATTTACATGGAAGACCCAATAAGGGAAAAACCACAGTGATAATTAACTCACAATATAAGAGTAATTAAAAAACCATTTACAAGAGGCTCACTACCAAAGGTATCACTAACAAAGATAGGACTCACTGTCCAACAAGGAGGCTCACTTCCTAGTGATACAAAAAGATAGAAATAAGAATGTTACATAGAGAACACTTTCTCAATGTAACATAAGATCCACCATAGTAACTTCCACACATCTATAGCCTTGATCAGAGAATCGCAGACACCATCAACTCACTACCTTTAGGAGTCTAACACATTAAAGTAGTGCTGCCTCAATTCACTTTCGCACAACTATTTTGCTTTCCAAACTTGTGGCATATAATAGCTTGTCATATGTTTATACCATCTTCAACCTTAGAAACTTTCTCCAAGGTCAGCTAGACACTCTTCATTTTACAAATTCAAATTAGGTTAGAAACTCAACATTCCTATGGTGGAAGAGATTGAGAGTGGACCAAACCAAAACTTAACCAAGACCCAAAACAACATCTCAGATCAATCATATGCTTCCTCAATTGATACAATATTTTATTCTTTGCTTGACATGTAAACACCAAGTTGACCAAACCTAATGAAAATAGTAATGGGATATGAAGTAAACACTTCCACAACAAGAAGATAACATGCTTCACCATACATTGGAACACTTCTTAGATTCCTTCATATTCATCAACAACTAATGCAACAACCTTCATACACATAACACTTTCCATCAGTCCATCCAGACTGTATAGACACACACTATAATTTTGAAACCAGTCTTCCAAAGCACCAAACCATAAAGACCTTTGACACAACAAAAATAACATCATTACAAGCCTTCTTCCAAATTGAAAAGACCAGGAAAAAACTAGCAAAGCAGTGTAGGGTAGATACAGTTCTCCAAGTCCATAGAAAAAAATTGTTTCAAACTAGTTCACAAACTAGTGAACACAAATTTCACTCTTCATCAAACTAGAAGCTATAATCCATGATATATCATCCAATGATGTCCACAAAAAACACTTTAGATGTGCATAGACATAGGATCAACATAGAAGAAATGTGAAGCACATACTAGAGAACATTTTGAACATAAACACAATTTTGTCTTCACTAGTTACTAAATTTATCAAAAGCACTTGGAAAATCATCATATCAAAACACCTAAAACACCATAAAGATAGATCCATGTACTCACATCATCTCAATAGTATCTCAACTATGCATGCACCACCTAGAATCACTTGATTTCTTTCTCTGCAACAACCTATACTGTGTTGACATCAATGACAACATTAATGACAACACCAACAAACTCACTCATACTTGCAACAATCTCCATCTTTTTCATTGATGGAAATACACGACACTCTCCCCCAATTTGAAATCAATAAAAAAGAAAATAATTCTAGTCACTCCACCTTAGGAGTGCACCCACACATCTCATAATACAATAATGATACTTCCTACTCCCCCCGAGGAGTAGACCCTAGTCATCAATCTGAACAAATGAAGAATCTATAGATCCATTGGACTAATGCACCTCCATGTGCACCTATTTCAAAGAAGGAGGGGCCCAACTTCTCCTTGAGATACTCAAACTATCCTTTGGAAGAGCCCTAGTAAATATATTTGCAATTTGATCCTTTGTAGGCACATACTCTAGTCTAACTTCATTCTCCAATACTTTCTCTCTCAAGAGATTATATCTTATAGATATATGATTTTTCATTGAATACATTACCAAATTATTTGAATTTTTTATAGATTTTGTATTATCATAGAAGATAGGGATAGGCTGATCACACATCACTCCTATGTCCTTCAATGTTTGCTTCATCCACAAAACCTGTGTGCAACAAGATGCTTCTACAATATACTCAGCCTCTGCAGTGGAAAAGAAATTGAATCATATTTCTTTCTTAGCCATGAAACGAATCTTCCTCCAAGGAAGAATGCACCATGAATTGTACTCTTCTGATCGTCCACACAACCAGCCCAATTTGCATCAGTGTAAGCACTCAAAGTGAAATTAGTATCCTTCAGATACCACAAGCCATAATCCAGAGTGCCTTTTAGATATTTGAATATCCTTTTCATAGTTGTAACATGTGTTTCTTTAGGTTCTACTTAAAATTTGGAAACCAAGCATACTGTATGCATGATATCTAGTCTAGTAGTAGTAAGATATAATAGTCCACCAATCAAAGATTTGTACATGCTTTGATCAACTTCAGGAGAATCATCATCTTTACTCAGTTTGCATCTAGTCACCATAAGGGTACAGACCAGTTTGGAGTCATCCATTCCTAAATTTTTCAACAATTCTTTAACATACTTTGATTGTGAAATGAATATTCCCTTATCAATTTGATTTACTTGAAGTCCAAGAAAGAAATTCAACTCACCAATCATAGTCATTTCAAACTCTTTTTGCATCTCCTCTGCAAAATTCTTGCACATAGCCTCACTTCCTCCAAAGATAATATCATCAGCATACACAACTACTATCAACATTTTGATTCCTTCAATTTTGAAATATAGATTATTGTCTGTGGAGCCTTTGTTGAACCTTTGTTGTGTCAAATACATGTCCAACCTTTCATGCCATGCTATAGGATCTTGTTTAAGTCCATACAATGCCTTTTTCAATTTATAGACCATGTTTGGTTTATCTAATAATTGAAATCCCTCTAGTTGGTCCATGTACACCTCTTCTTCCAGTTCTCCATTCAGGAATATAGACTTAACATCTATCTAGTATACCTTGAAATATTTGTGCTCATAAAATTCCAAAAACATTTAAATAGCCTCCATTCTTGCCACCACGAAAAATGTATCCTCAAAGTATATTCCTTCAAACTGTGAATAACCTTTGTACACAAGCCTTTCTTTGTTTCTTACTACTTCACCATTCTCATTCAACTTATTCTTGAATAGCCACTTTGTACCAATTATTTTTTTGTTTACCAGTCTAGGAACTAGTTCTTATGTCTAATATTTCTCTATCTAAAATGTAACTCCTCTTTCAGTGCTCTAACCCAATTCTCATCTTTGCATGATTCACACAATATTTTAGGTTTTATCTTGGAAAGTAAACACAAATTTACCTCAACTGCTACCACTTTGCTTGTCTTTACACCTTCACTTTTGTCTCCAATTATCTATTCTTCAGTATGATTTTTTCTGTACACTTTTTGGAGTCTTAGGAGTAGGTTTCGGGGCTTCTTCTTCTTCAATATTTTCTTCTTCTTCCTTATTATCTTCTTATACTTTTCCATAGTTAGTTTCATCTAGTTCAACTTCACTTATCTCAAATGATCTATCCATAGCTTCATCAACTTTTATATTTGCACTTTCAACAATCTTTCTCAATATTTTATTGAAGCACCTTTAAGCTTTTCTATTAGTTGAATATTCAAGAAAAATACCATCACCACATCTAGCATCAAACTTTCCAAGGTTCTCATCATCTCTTTTAATGTAACATTTACTTCAAAATTCCTTAAAGTACTTAACAGTAGGAATTTCGCTAGTCCACAGTTCATAAGGGGTCTTTGTGTTGTTACCTCTAATCTAAACTTTATTAAGAATATAAACAATAGTGTGAATTGCTTCTCTCTAGTTTACATTAGGTATATTTTCCTCTTTTATCATAGTTCTTGCAGCCTCTTGAATAGTTTGGTTCTTCCTCTCAACAACTACATTATGTTGAGGAGTTATAGGATTAGAAAAATGCCTTTATACCATGCTCTTCACAAAATGTTTTAAACTCACTAGAGGTGAATTCCCCAGCTCTGTCAAACCTTAAACGTTTAATTTTCAGGTTCACTTCATTCTCTACCATAGCCTTGAACACTTTGAATCTATCTAGAGCTTGAGATTTCTCCCTAAGAAAAGTAACCCATGTCATTCTAGAATAATCATCAATTAGAAGCACGAAATGCCTATCACCATTAAGACCTCATGTTCTTGTAGGACCACAAGGGTCTGTATGAACCAATTCCAACATTCGAGTAGTTGATTGCACTTTTCCTTTAAATTTGCATCTTGTTTTTTTTCCAACTAACAACTTCTGCAAACAATATTGGTAAGCTTTGTGATTTTAGGTAGATCCGAGACAAATTTTGAACTAATCCTAACTAGATTGTCAAAGTTTACATCTCCCATCCTCCGATGCCATAGCCAACTTTCATTAACTTGAGCTACAAACTTCATTCATAGATATTACAAGTTCTCATATTTGCACTTAGTTGTTAGCTTCTTTGACAATTTGACTCTTTTATTTCATTCATAGATATCTTTAAATTTTCTCAAACTTCATAAGCGGTGCCCAAAGAAATAAATTTTGTTAGGTTTGGCTTAGATAAAGCACTATAGATTGCATACCTTTCCTTTTCATTTTCTTCATACGTAGAAATCTCATCTGCAGAAGAAGGACCACTTGCCGACACAACCTATTTTGTCTCAATAGCTTTCCAAGTCTTGTAACCAAGAGAGATCGGGTAACCTCTCATCTGCACTTTCCAAAAACAATAGTCAGATCCTTCAAATAGAGGGATTTTCAATTTGTGCACCATTAGATCTAACTCAAGCAATTAAGCTCTTCTCTAAGGAACCAAAGCTCTGCTACCAATTGTTAAAATGCACAAGACAACTGAGGGGGGGGTTGAATCAGTTGTCACCAATCACATTCACAAATCTCAAAAAATTATTAATCTTCACATCCACTTTAATCTATTACTAACTATGAGCATGAAGTGAAAATAACATAAAGCAATATCAACACAAGAAACACCAGATTTACGTGGAAAACCCAATAAGGGAAAAACCATGGTGAGGATTAACTCACAATATATGAGTAATTGCAAAATTGTTTACAAGAGGCTAACTGCCAAAGGGCTCAGTACCCAAGATAGGAATCATTGTCTAACATGGAGGATCAATTCCTACAGATATAGAAAGATAGAAATATGAATGTTACATAGAGAACATATTCTCAATGCAATAGAAGATCCACCACAATAACTTCCACACATCCACAGCCTTGATCAGAGAATTGTAGACACCATCATTTCACTTCCTTTAGTATTCTAACACATTAAAGTACTACTTCCTCAATTCACTTTTTCACAACTATTTTTCTTTCCAAACTTGTGGCATACAATCCTTAATACCTTGTCATATATTTATACCATCTTCAACCTTAGAAACTTTCTCCAAGGTTGGCTACAACTCAACATTCTTGCAGTGGAAGATAATGAGAGCAGACCAAGCCAACACTTAACCAAGAGGTAAAACAACATCTTGGATCAATCACACACTTCCTCAATTGATACTTATCCTTCACATGAGATGTAAACACTAGGTTGACCAAACCTAATGAAAATACCAATGAACTTTGAAGTACACACTTTTGTAACAAGAAGATAACATGTAGACCACATAACAAGATTCACCATACACTGGAAAAAATTTTAGATACATTCAAATTCATCCAAAGCTAATGTAAAAACCTTCATACACATAATACTTTTCATCAGTCCTTCCATACTATCCAACCACACACAATAATTTTAAAACTAGTCTTTCAGAGCACCTAAGAATGAACACCTTTGAAAAAACATAGATAACATCATTACAAGCCTTTTTCAAGATCCACAAGACTAGGAGAAAACCATCAAAGGACTACAGGGCAGATACATTTCTCCCAGTCCATAGAAAAATAACTCTTCCAAACCAGTTCACAAACTTGTGAACACAACTTCCACTCTTCATCAAACCAAAAGTTATAATCTAAGATATATCATCCAATGATTCCCATAAACAACACATTAGATCCACACAAGAATAGGATCAACATAGAAGAAATGTGGAGCACATACCAGAGTACATTCTAAACACACACACAATTTTGTCTTCAATGTTTATTAATTTTCTCAAAATCACTTAGCAACTCATCATATTAGCACACCTGCAACATCATAAAGATAGTTCTATGTAATCACAACAACTCAAAAGTATCTCAACTATACATGCATCACCTACAATCACCTAATTCCTTTCTCTGCATCATCCTATACTATGTTGACATCAATGACAACATTAATGAAAACACCACCAAACTCACTCATACTTTCAACATCCTCACCATTCACCCTTTTCATTTTGAAGGTTATTTTCAAATGGTCATAGCTCGGGCTCATGAGCTCCATTTTGAGAGTATTTTATTGATTTGGGGTAGAATTTTTGGCTCTTTATAGTAGTGCAAATGGATATTTTTATTTTGGTGTCTCAATTTTCCAAAAAATGTAGATTCTCACAAGTGTTAATGTATCGTTCTCGATTTGGGAACTTCAAGGGATTTGTTCTCGTTCTTACAATAACATTTTTGGGTGCAATTTTTTTTTAAATCACACAACTTTTTGTGTAATTTTTAATGGTATAATCAAATTGATCTCATTTTCTACCAAAAATTGTACTTGATTTTGTGGCCTAATTTCGGCATTTGCATGTACCAAGTTCAAGACCACTTTGATATTTTTGGCAAGTGGAAACTTTAATCACACTAATCATAAAGTTCCAAGATCACATATTTTTGGGGGGGTTATTTGATTGAGTGAATTTGCAGTAGTAATCTTGTTGTTTATTCATTTGTGTTGATCATATGAGGAGGCATTATGGGTTTTTCCATTAATCCTTCTATGGTAATTTTGAAAAATGAAAATTATGAGTCCTAGAAAAAAGGTATCCTAACACATCTCAAGTGACTTAAGTATTTACCATATATCCGTATGGACTCATACCTAGACTAGACACATCTTGGAAGAAATTAGTTTGAGGTAATAATAAGGATCACATTGTAGGATTGATTGGAACAACTATTGGTGTTCATATTCCTATGGAGATCTCAAATATTGAGTTCCCACAAACATTTTGGACCATTATTTTTGAAATATTTGGATACCATCATATCTCTCCATTCCTAGATGACCCTGTTGTAGATTGTTTAATTCCCCTTGATGATGCTAATAATATATACCCATTGATGATGATACTTTATAGGAGCATGAATATAATAAATTTCTTGAATTTATAGTTAACAAAGATACTTCTCTTCTTTCTTCTCCTCCTATTGAGATTATATCTACTATTGAATTTTATGATGCTTGTTTTGCCACATATTTTTCTTCTTGTGATTCAGTGCAATAGGATATACATTATCTTCTAGATGACTTCTTGACAAGTATTTCAAACTTGTTTATGGAGTCTCATATTGCAGATTTCGGAGGCACCATTGATGAAATATATCTTCTCTTTGATGGAGATAATCCTTCTTTAGTAGTTGTGAGGGAACACTCTAACCCTCTTTTTCATTCTCTACACAATCATCATTTACAATTTGACATGATTTTGGATACTTTTGGAAAGCATATAGAGGAGGCTTATTTGTTTTCAAAGGAGATAGGATTTTCTTTGGATTATGATCTCCATTCATCTCTATTATATTTAGGATTTTCCTCTTCAACAATGTGGCCTAGAATGCTTGTGTGGAGTGTGTTATATTTTGAAATTGACATGGAGACACCCAAGAATTATTCAAATATGTCATACATCATCTATTTTCCCTCATATTCCCTATAGTAATTTGAAGTACTCTTGCATACATTCTTGGATATTTTTCTTCCTAAGGGGATGAATGTTGTTCAACGAGATTGTATCATCTTCAACACTAAATGTAGAGCTTATACCATTATATGAGACTCACCATTGAGGGGGGGCTACATGGTCTCTCTTCTTCTTCTCTCTTATGGGGGGCGACTTTTTCCTCATACGAGGTTTTTTCCTTCTCATGTATCATTGAGATAATTTCTTATTTCATCTCTTTTGGGGAGGAGTTTTGTCCCACTTGGTTTTCTCCTTTTCTCTATTTATGAGAGATTTATTTGCATTGAATTTGTACATGGTTACCTAGCATGGCCTCGTAGTCAACACCCACCTTTGCATCTTTGCATAATAATCTACTACCTAAATTACACATAAGTGGGGGTGTTGGTGTGAATAAATTATTTTACCTAGTTAATTCCTTACTAGGAGACTTAGGGGACTTATTCACATGTTAAGTTTACTTAGGTCCTAAGATTCTTTCTAGAAGACGTAGTTGTCATGTCTAGATTTTATCTTTTACTAGGTAGTTATAAAAAAAATTCTCATATCTTAAGATTAAGACACTTGTCATAATCTTATGACATCTTATGTCTCACCTTGGCTATATAACCAAGGGTCTCTCATACATTGTATATCCATTGAACCATATTTACATAATTGATAATAATATATTTTATTCTTGTCATGTTGATCTTCTCTCTCTTTGTGCTTTCCATTTGGCCTTTTAATATTGGGTGGCTATCTCCATAACCAATTCTAAAAATGGTGAGTATGTTTGAGATCATATCTAAAGTTTATCTACATTTCAATGACATAGAAATTAAATGATGAGATCACTTGAGAGTTGTTCAAGTGAGGAAATGGCAATGAAAGTATAGAGATTATGCACTACTTGGAAATCTAAAAATTTAGGTGAGTCTACTAAATTTAATCCTTAAGGACATGATATTGATACTTTCGTAATAGGTATTATGATGAATAAATTAAATTAATAAATCCCATAAACATGTTTAATTCTAGTGATAAAATGATTAGAATTGGTAGAATAAATATTAAAAATTAATACATAATAGCTAGTAATGTTCAAAGTGTGTGTGGGTGAAAACATAGGGAAACCTCTCACATGCTAAATATTGAATAAATTACCACTACCTTTTCATGTAAGAATCTCAAGAGGATATCTACACCATGACCTTCCTACTTCCTCAAATACAAATGAAAAAGAAAATAAACCCAAGTTTAATGATTCTCATGTAGGATTTAGTTAAAAGATGAATGTATGAAAAGCTAGGTTGATAAGAAAAGTGATTTACTTGACCAAATTAGACAAAGGTAGTGTGAAATATTAGAATATATTGACATATTATAGCCCAAATTGACCAAAGTTATAGAAAATTCATTGGAGATTAGACTAATTTAGAAAATATTCCAATTAAATAGGTACATAACAAATAATACCAAAAGTAATTAAATTATCAAAGAAAATGTGAGAATTCCATTCACAAGAGAAGATAAAAAATGAATTCTAGTTAGACAATCATTGGTAGTGGAGAGACACAAACACCTATAATTTTATAGAATTTTGGGTTATCCTAATCCAATACCAAATGAGATTAGATAAAAAGTGATAGAAACATTAGTTGTCAATGTTATCAGTAGAGAAGACCACAATAATAATTTCATTAATATCATTAATGACTATCTAATTGAGGAAGAAGAGATCATGATGAAAATATTTGTAGAGTCATTGCAAGAGATTAATTAATAATTAAATATGTTTTAAATAGAGAAGACCGCACCAAGAACTTGATTAATTTCATTAATGAGTATGAGATTGAGGATGGATATATAATAATGATTCTTTGTGTAGTCAGCATAAGAGAGTCATTAATAATTATAAATATTTTCAATAGAGAATACCATACTAAGAACTTTAGTAATGTTATTAATGAGTACGAGATTGAGGATGAAGAGATCATGATGAAATTCTTTGTGTAGTCATCATAAGAGAGTGATAAATAATTATAAAATAAACTTCTAGATAGTAGTGTGGAATCACGAGAATATGTTATTAAAGTTTTTAAAATAAAGTATGAAGAAAGATTTGAAACTAATATCAAAATTCATTACTTGACTTCTAGAAATAAAGTGATAAAAATTTCTTGTTCATCTTAAAAATACATTTGTGATGACAAAGATAAAATTACCTCCACAAGATGATGTTGAATGAGTCAAAATTTATTTTCCTATATTATGATTCAATTGACATAGAGCTAGGATATTTGGTAATAAGAACGCTTAAATAATAAAGGATACTTATACCATGGAAATTAACATAAAATAGAATATGGGATATTTGGTAAAAGTTTCAAGACTGATTATTTGAAGCTCTTAAGGCTAGTTGTACATCATTCTAACATACCCTTAACTAATAAAGATAAAATTGAAAAACCAATTAGGGTACTAAAAGGCCTCCCATATTAAGTTGAAATAAATGAGAAGGGAATAACTTCCAAAAAATAATCCAAATATTTCAATGTAGTTAAATGTTTGTATATAAGAGGCCCTAGAATCATGATTATCCTAAAAGAGATAGAGAGAATGAAAATTAGATGTTTCTTAGACATGGAAACCTAGGATAACAAGATAAGTATAGTGTTAATCCCTTGTGAAAGGATTATGTGAACCTTCAAGAGGATTTATGTTGGTGTGATGTATGCTACTTTTTTTATCATTTAGTAAAGTGTGTTATTCCAAAAAT
The DNA here is from genome assembly GCA_007258455.2 of Sequoia sempervirens. Taxonomy (NCBI): domain Eukaryota; kingdom Viridiplantae; phylum Streptophyta; class Pinopsida; order Cupressales; family Cupressaceae; genus Sequoia; species Sequoia sempervirens. Next base: position 64,217,981 of record VDFB02281492.1, read on the forward strand.
ACTCCTATAACATAAATATTTTCCAATTTATATAGAAAAAATTTAAACCTTTTATGGTGAAGAATCCTTTCAATATGAATTTTCATGTTAGTATTTTAATTATTTAAATGATCTCATGTGGTAGAGGTATAAATAGAAAAAAAATTCTATGAGGGCATCAAGACTCTTATCAAAGTATTTTTATTGTAAATCCAAAATGAATACTAAGTGAAAATGGGAAAGTAAGTTCAAAAGGTCATACTAGAAGTGAAGCTACACTTGAAGCATTAGGTACATAATCGATAAAGGAAACCAAAAGGAAAATGTTATAGAAAAGAGGAATAAATAGAATTTTATTAATATCAATTTAAAAGAAGTGAGCATGTAGACTATAAGCCTCACTTTGATAGGGTTAGTTCAAAAAAATAAAGAGTTACAATATAACAAATAGCAGCATGGGAGATCATAATATTACAGGATCAAATATCAAGATGAATCAAATAAGAAAAGTAGCATGTGAAGAACAAGGAGTAAGTAAAGTGTAATGTCAAAAAATTTATACCCTCATAATTTCACTCTACGTTTTGTGTTTAATTTGGTTTCCATTCCCTTAGTATTTTTTTAGGCTCATTTAATCCCTCACAATAAAATTTCCCCTTCGCATTATGCTTAGACCCATTATTTATTGTTCATTTTTTGTTTCACTTTTGTGTTAGCTCTATGTTATCCTAGTCTCCTTTCATTTTTTAACCCCAAACTATATGGACACTAGTGCATAATGCAAAATCCTACATCTTGTGATAATGTCTTATGATAGTTTCTCATTTGGGTAAGTGAAAAAATATGGGGGGCCAAAAAGGGGGCTTAAGTGGCCACTTCTTTTTTGAAATCAGGGAATACTTACCTTGGATGTGAAATTGATGATAGTTACACACTAAATTTTGAGATGCAACAAAAACAAGGATCATAGTGCTTTGAGTTTACTTTCTAAAATACTATATTTTTTTTAAAATGGTTGAGATTAATGGGTTTGAAAGAGGTTACCACATAAATTGGTGTTTTTTTTTTTTAAAAAAATATAACATAGCAACTTTTGTGGCTCCGTAGCTAATAATATGTAGTTTATGCTCAAATCGCTTTAGTAAGAAACTAGCTAACAATATGTAGTTTATGCTCAAATTTTATGATAATTTTTTAAAGAATATTTGATTTTATACTAATTTTCAAAGTGGACTCTTGAAAAAAAATTTTGCTATGCTATCCCTCTAAATTTTGGAAACTAATTGAATTATTTTTGAATATGCATAGAATGGAGTCTACTTTCTAAAAATGTAATTTATTTGAAATTTTGATGAATGGTTAATTTATAACGAAAAAAACACCAAACATTGGTTTTTACCAAAAATAGACACAAATAAAAGGAATTATAGATCAAAGGCTTAACATTGTCAAAATGTGAAAAAAATACATTGTTAGATAGCTAAGAGAGAGTTTAACATTACCCATATGTTTGATATGTTCAACATTCAAACACGTGCAAACCTGATGCTTAGCACAAACACGATTATGTGAAATATTATAGAATTTACAAAAAACATGTCTTTGGATGTTGGGAAGAAACTCCAAGTCACTGGGTTGGTATTCCAAGGAAGACACCAAGCCCAAGGCTTGGGGATTCCCAAAGCAAGAAATAACATGAGCATGTGCATTATAACGCGAGTGTGTTATAACATGAGCATGTTATAATGTTCTCCCATTATGTCTTAGTTTGGGCTGGTTTTTGCATTTGTGCCCAACACATGTCTAGCAAGGCATAAATGAGTGCATTATAATGCTCTCGCATTATGTATTACTCTCTGTTAAATGATACTCTGTTAAATTTTTGTATATATTTGTATGTTTTATGTATCTATTCTTGTATGACATGTATACATGTATGTATGTATGTATTTATTAGTGTATTTATGAATGTATTCCTATATGTATGTATGTATGTATGTATGTTTACTTATATGTATATATGCATGTATGTATTTATAGGAAGGGGGAATTTTAAGAGAAATTTTTTTCTAGGTAGGGTGTGAGGGAGAGAGGGAGGAAGAGACCTAAGAGAGAGAGAGAGAGGTAGAGAGGTAGTGAGATAGAGACCTGAGAGAGGGAGAACGGGTGAAAGGGAGAGACCTAAGAGAGAGAGAGGGGAGAGAAGGGGTTGGAGTGAGAGAGACTTAGATAGGTAGGGTGGGAGGGATAGAGGGAGACAGAGAGAGAGGGAGAGAGAGAGGGAGAGAGAGATAGGGAAAGAAAGAGTTATGTAGGTGAGGTTCCAGAGGGAAATACTTGAGAGTGTGAGGGGGGTGAGAGGGAGAGACTTGAGAGATAGGTAGAGAGAGGGGATGAGAGAGAGAGGGGGAGTGGGAGAGAGAGGGAGTGAGAGAGAGAGGGAGTGAGAGAGAGGGAGTGTGATACAAAGAGACCTAAGAGAGGGAGAGGATTTGGGAGGGAGTGACCTAAGAGAGAGGGATTGTGAGAGAGGGGTGGTGTGAGAGGGATAGATAGAGATAGGGGGAGAGAGAGAGATAGAGAGAGCTACCTAGGTAGGTTGCTAGAGGGAGAGGCCTAATAGAGATACAGGGGTGGGAGGGAGAGACTTGATAGATAGAGAGATAGAGGGAATGGGAGAGTGAGGGAGTGATGGAGAGGGAGTGGCTGGGAAATAGAGAGAGATAGAGGAAGTGAGAGAGATTGGTAGGGACTCATTAAGCAGGAGGTACGTAGAAAGAGGGAGAGGGTAAATAGAGACAATTAGAGAGGGTAGGAGATAGGTGAGAAAAATATATAGAGAGAGGGATAGGGGTTGATAGTATAGGGTTGAGGGATTAGGGTTGAGTTCCAATGTATATATGGTATAAGAATTAGAGGTTGAGGTTTAGGAGTGAGGAGTTTAAGGGAGTTAAGTGTTTAGGAGTTTAAAAGAGAGGTTTAAGTTGAGGATAGGAGTTAAGGGTTAAGTTGAGGAGTTGAGAGTATAGGTTTTGAGTATATAGGTTTTAGAACTATAGTTGAAACAATTATAGTTTAGAGAATCTAGGGTTAACATTTATGTACATTATGAGAAATTAGAGTAGAGAGGTTTAGAGGTTTTAAGAGGTTGAAATTATTAGGGTTTAAGGTTTGGGGTTGAGGATTAGGGTTTAAGGTTTTAGGGTTCAGGATTAGGGATAAGGGATTAAAGGTTGACACTTGATGGTTTAGGGATTGAGGTTTGTTGGATTAAGGGTTGAGGGATTACAGTTGTGGTATTAAGGGTTAAAGGTTGACAGTTTAGCGTAGAGAGTTTAAGGGTTGATGGTATAGGGTTGAGAGATTAGGGTTGAGGGTTTAAGGTATTGGGTTGAGCATAGAGGGTAGAGGTTTTAATGGTTTAGGGTTTAAGGGATGAGGTTTTAGGGTTTAGAGTTGATTTTTTTAAGGGTTTAAGGGTTGAGGGTATAGGTTCAAGGGATTAGGGTAGAGAGGGAGGGATGGAGGGAGGGAGAGATGGAGGGGGAATTGAAATAGTGTGAAGAAGAGAAGAGGAGGGAGGGACACAAATAGATGAGGGTTGAGGATCCAATGTATAGGGTATAGGGTTGAGAATTTATGGTATAGGGTTGAGGACCCATAGGGATGATTGTATAAGGTATTGAGTGGAGCATATAGGGTTGAGGGATTAGGGTAGAAGGTAGAAGGTTTAAGGGTTTAGGATTGAAGGGTTTAGGGTTGATGGTTGAGGGTAGAGAGTTTAGGGTATAGGTTTGAGGGTATATGGTTTAAGGGTTAGGGTTGAAGGTCCAATGTATAGGGTAGAGTGTATAGGGGTTGAGGGTATAGGGTTTAAGGGTTGAGAGTTGAGGGATTAATGGTTAAGGGTTGATAGTTGAGGGTTGAGGGTTTAATGTATAGGGTAGAGGGTATACTATAGAGGGTAGAGGTTAGAGGGTAGATGGTATAAGGGTTGAGGGATTAAGGGTTGAGGGTTGAGGGATTAGGGTAGAAATTTTACATGGGTTTAAGGGTCTAAGGCTTGAGGTTATAGGCTTGAGGCATTATGTTTGAGTGTAGAGGGTAGAGGGATTAAGGATTTAGGGTTAAAGAGTTTATGGTTGAGGTTTTATGGTTGAGGGTAGAGCATTGAGGGTATAGGGTTGAGGGATTAAGGGTTGAGGATTGAAGGATTAGGGTTGATGGTATAGGGTACATTGGGTTGAGGGTAAAGGGTAGAGGGTTTAAGGGTTGAGTATTAAGGGTTTAAGATTAAGGTTAGAGGGTTTAGGGTATAGAGTTGAGTTTTTAAGGGTTTAAGGGTTGAGGGTAGAGGGTTGAGGGTATAGGGTTGAGGGATTAGGGTAGAAAGGGAGGGAGGGAGGGAGGGAGAGATTAAGGGAGAAGTTAGATAAAGAGAAGGAGAGAAGAGGAGGGTGGGACATAGAAAGATGATAGTTGAGGATCCAATCTATATGATAGAGGGTTGAGAATTTAGGCTATAGGGTTGAGGACATATAGGGTAAATAGAGTAGGGTATTGGGTTGATGGTATAGGGTTGAGGTATTTGGGTTGAGTGTAGAGGGTAGAGGGTAGAAGGTTTAGAGTTTTAAGATTTAAGGGTTTAGGCTTGAGGGTTTAGGATTCAGGGTAGAGGGTTTAGGGTTTAGGTTTGAGGGTATTGTTGACTTTATCTTTCTAACATTTGTCCTTGATGATAAAACATTGTAAAAATGGTTTGGTTTTTATTGGAATTCTAGTTAGAATCATTTTATTTTCACATATTTTGCATTTTGTTCTATTTTTTATTTGCTTCATTTTCATTGGCATCATTGTTTAGTTTGCACATTGTTGCTACATATTCAGTTTTATAGCATTTAGTTGTTTTGGATAGTGCAGTTGATTTAGTTTATATAATTGTACTGATCATTCAGACTTGTGTGCAACACTTGGAGCATTGATCACATTTGCATACATCCTTTGGCATATTCAGTGATTATCTTGCGATATTGATTGTTGGATTCATGCGCAAAGGCTTTATATCTATTCATTAGATTTATTATTTCATACAGGTTGGATTAGTTTGGTGGATCAATTTGTACATGTTTTCATGTGGTTGGCATATGACTTGGAAATCATGTCTTCATGGATATTTGAGTTGCAAGCATCTACATGTTTCCCATTCATACAGTCATATGTTGGATGGTTTCATTATTTTTACATTCTAATAGTAGATGCAGGTTTGGTGCATGATACACTTCACAAAGGAAATTCTATAACATTTGAACTTTGATGATTTACATGATGAATTTCACAAATAAGAGATAATGGAATATATAATGGTTTATTTTTTATAGAAAAATATTTTATATTTGATGAATTTATGTTTTAACCATTCTTGGCTTTGTTTTGGTATAATCAGGCTCTTCACAAGCGATTTTATCTACATTGTAATACTCCCCAATTCTTGGTCGAGCATACTATATTTGAATGGTTACAATGTTGGTTTCATCAACCATATTACACCAAGCATACTATGTATCAGGCTTCACTTTAAATTACATCGAGCTTACTTGATGATTAGTTTTTTTATTGTTTTCATTGAGCATACTTTACAAAGTATATTATGTTTATCATGTTACTTGTATTAGCCACATCACAAGGAGGTTGACTTAACTTCAAGTGGCAGTAACACTAGTTATTATGTGTGTCGACATCTATCATTATGTTTTGTTAATAATTTTGTCAGGTCTCAAGTAATTATTAAGTCCTCTTGGTATTCGAACATTATCATATAGTAAAAATACATTCAATAGTCTTTGGAAAGGAGTTAGGGAAAAGTCATTATGTTTGGTTTTTATCTTAAGAAGCAACATAGTGCCACCATGGAGGATATGAGGTTATAGTTTGAAGCTGGTTTTTGAGCTTGTTTGTGTGCTAGAAATATGAAGAGTTACATAGTGAGACTGTTATGGAACTTGCACAATCAGGTGGTAATATTTTGGCCACCATGATAGGTATTTCTTTTTCGGCTTGGAAAATCTTGTGTTGGTGTTAAACATAACTGATTTATGGATTAATATTTTGTTGAAGATTAGAAATTTGTTAAAGATTAATTTCAGTTTTCATTAACCCAAGTTTACACTCAAGGGTTTCATTATTTCAGTGGCATTCATTGATATTTATGTGGTTATCATTCAAACCCATTATGGGTATCATGATTTAATTTCATTATCTATCAATTTATCAAAACCCTGGCTATTGTGTTATAGGTTTTTGAAAAGGATAACTATTTTGTGCTCATTGTATAAATGCACGGAAAAAGCCATGACTCGATGAAGAGAAGAGGAGATATAAAATGAAACAGAGTATTTGTATTGTCATATAAAAATACATTTTGTAGTGGGCATTATTGAATATATTATTCTTGTATCCTATTGTGATTTTGTGACTACAAATAATCAGTGCAGTTATAAGGTCCCAAAAGGTTGCATTATCATGAGATTTTGTTTCAAAAATAAGTTGGTGCTTCTAACTTGAAGTGGGTGCTTCAATTTTTTATTAGAGTTTGTCCTCCACATTGTTATTGGAGTTGGTGCTCCACATTGTTACTAAATTGGTGCTCTAAAAAACATTGTGATAAGTTTGGAATTAAGCCTGTAAGGCATTTTGGAGTAGTTTTTCTACCCCAAGAGGGTTTTCCACTCAGCAAATTTTTGTGTCTGTCTTTTGTGTGATTTGTGCCTATCTTGCATAATCTTTCTTTCAATCATTTATGTTGAGTTGGTTCATGCAATTCTCTGATACTTTATCATTGTTCAAATTTTCCTAAAAGTTCAAGGTTTAGTTGTTAATGTGCAAAGTTTGAATGTTAAATTGTGTCATCAGAAATTTTGGTATACTTGCAAAAGAAAGGATCAAAAAGTTGTTCATTCATTATTATATGAACAATATAAACCATGCTTTAACAGAGTTATTAGGCATTCATGTTGTATTTGATTAAGTCACTATTCCAATAATTCAAAGTTGAATTTTTTCATTGCATAAATAAAGTCACATTTTGTACAAGATCAAAAAGAGTTTAAATCTCAATTCACATCATAATTTTTTTTAAAATATATTACTCTGATTCACCCCCTCTTAGAGTAATTCCACTTCCAATAAGTGGTATTAGAGCATAGGGTCCTGCATTTGGTTTCATACCTAGGATTGATTCTAGTCTTGGAAGTTTGTTATTATGGCACATGCACCTAAAGGTTCATCTATTACAAGAGCTCCTCTATTTGATGTCACTGATTATGTGTTTTGGAAAATCAGAATGGAAACATATCTGATTTCTTTAGATCTTGATGTCTGGAACTTAATTTGTATTAAATATGTTGTACCTAATACCATACCTACAGATCATGATGAGAAAAGAAAATATGAAATTAATGCAAGAGCTAAACATGCATTATTGTGTGGTTTGAAAAAAGATTTATTTGTCAAAGTCATGCATTGTAAATCTGCATGTGAAATTTGGGAGAAGCTTGAAAACATTTATCAAGGAAATGAAAAAGTTAAGCAATCCAAAATCCTTACTCTTAAAAGTCAATTTCAAGAAATGAGAATGAAGGATGATGAAAATATTTCTGATTATTTCTTAAGGATAGATGAAGTTGTCAATGTAAGAAGAGGTCTAGGTGAAACAATTGTTGAATTTGATGTTCAAAAAGTAATTAGGACTTTGCATCCTAAATTTGAGTCTAAATTTTCTACACTTCAAGAAAAGAAGTGTTTTGATTCACTAACCTTAGAATATTTACAAGGCATATTAACAACATATGAAATGAGGATAGGAAGCTCTACTTCAACCTCTAAAGAGACTGCTTTTAAAGAAGAAAAGAAAGAAGACTTAGATAGTGAATCAGAATTGTTTGATACCTTAGAAGCTCTTTTGGTAAGAAAGTTGACAAAGAAATATAAAGGAAAAATTCCATTCAAGTGTTTTAATTGTGGAAATGTTGGTCACTTTGCAGCTAAATGTCCTTATCCAAATCAAACCAATGATGATGAGAAAGAAGAAAAATAATTTAATAAAAAGGCCTTTCATCCTAAAAATAAATTTAACTTCAAAAGGAAAAAGAGTCTCTTTACCAAAGAAGACTTGTATGTTGAGATAGATGACTCACCTGGTGATGAAGGTGAAACTTTATTCATGGCTGAAGTTGATTCACGAAAGGTTTTAATTAAAACATCAAATAATCAGTCTGTTTTAGAAAATGATAAAATAGATCTAAAAGGTGAAACTATATTTATGGACACAATGAATGAAATGGAACTACAAGAAAATAGATTTGCAGAGACTTTTGCTTCTAATAAGGAATTGAATGGTTTTTAGAATGAACTAAAAATTTCTCTTAGTAAAGTTCAAAATTTGAAGGACTTAGTATACTATAAAATTCAGGTTGAGCAAGATACTGAGAATCTACTACATAAGATTATAATCATTGAAAAATAAATTACTGATTTAAGACATCAAGTTGAAATTCTTAAGGTTACAAGGATGCAATTGGAATTCAAAGAAGAAAAGTGTTGTATCTTATAAACTAAAATCAACATTCTTAGAAAGGAATTTGATAATTTTACAGATCTTTTGAATAAAAAAAGGTCTTATAAAGACAAGTCAGGTCTTGGTTATATGATTGATTCAAGTGATTTTATAGATGTAAATATAAAATATAAATATGGAAGATCTAGGAAAGCTTCCTACAAGAAGAAAAATAGTCTTTCTAAGACAACTATGCAAAATAAAGTTAAGTTGATTTGGATGCCTAAAAGGAGCAATGTAGAACCAAAAGGCATTTTTAGTCAAATCGAATTACATGTTAAAGTTGAAAATGCATGGATCTTAGATAGTGGTTGTTCTCATCATATGAAAGGGGACATAAGTATTTTAACTAAACTTGAATTTGGTGATTTTGGTTTAGTATGGTTTGGCAAAAATGATTACATAAAACTTATGGAAAAAGGCATAGTGGTTTTTGGTAACAATTTTTTTTTGCTAGATGTTTATTATGCAGTAGGTTTAAAACACAATTTGTTAAGTGTGACATAAACATGTGATTCTTTCTTATATTATGTATTCAATGCCTATGCTCAATCCAGTGTGGAGTTAATGTTTTCTTGATTAGTATTTTTGAAACATTGACAAAATGTTATCTTGTGTATCAAGATTGTATGGTGAGTGGTAAAAACTTTCAACTTGATAGGTTGATCTAGTGTTCTTACAAGAACAATTCATCTTGGATATGAATCTTTGAAAGGTTACTTGGTTAGTGGCAGTACAGTGGTTGAGTTTATTTGGTCTATCAATGACAGTGCATATTATGACTTTCTCTCAGATATTTTCGTGCTTAATCTTTCTCCTATTGATGTTGTTGGTATTATTGGGAAGGTTATGTGCATGGCTCAGTGACATATTAGTGCTATGGTTTAGGGGGAGAAAAGTTACTTGGTGAATATTGCTTCTACAACTGGTTTTTGATTGGTTGTTATTTTTCATGACATATTATAGGTGTCTTTCTTTGTCCTTGTGACAAAAAGGGGGAGAAATTATTGATTCAGTTATGTTCAAATGGCTCAGTTTTTGCCATCAAGGATAAAGGGGGAATTTGTTGACTTTCTCTTTGTGGCATTTGTCCTTTATGTCAAGACATTGTCAAAATGGTTTGGTTATTATTGGCATTCCAGTTGGCATCACTGGATTCTCATAGATTTGACATTGTGTTCTCATAGTTTTGATTTGATTCATTGTCATTGGCATCATTGTTCAGTTTGCACATGGTTGCTACATAATCAGTTTTATGGCATTCAATTTTTTTGGACAATGTAGTTGATTCAGTTTATATAATTGTACTAATCATTTTGACTTGTGTGAAACACTTGGAGCATTGATCACATTTGCATACATACTTTGGCATGTTTAGTTATTATCTTATGGTACTGATAGTTGGATTCATGTGCAGAGGCTTCATATCTGTTTAGTAGAGTTATTAATTCATATAGGTTGGATCAGTTTAGTGGATCAGTTTATACATGTTTTCATGTTGTTGGCATATGACTTGGGAATCATGACTTCATGGGTATTTTAGTTGCAAGCATCTACAAGTTTCACATTCGTACAGTCATATGTTGGATGGTTTCATTCTTTTTACATGTTAATAGCAGCTATAGGTTTCGTGCATGATATACTTCACAAAGGAAATTCTATAACATTTGCACTTTGATGATTTACATGATGATATTCACAAATAAGAGATAATGAAATATAGAATGGTTTTTTTTTTTATAGCAAAATATGCTATATTTGATGAATTTATGTTATAACCATTCTTGGCTTTGTTTTGGTATAATCAGGCACTTCACAAGTGATTTTGTCTACAATGTAATACTCCCCAAGTCTTAGCTGAGCATACTATATTTGAATGGTTACAATGTTGGTTTAATTGGCCATATTACACCAAGCATACTATGTATCAAGCTTCACTTTATATTACACTGAGCTTACTTGATGCATTGGTTTTTTAATTATTTTCATTGAGCATACTTTACAAAGTATATTGTGCTTATCATGTTACTTGTTTCAGCCACATCACAAGGAGGTTGACTTAACTTCGAGCGGTGGTAACATTAGTTATTATGTGTGTCGACAAATATCATTATGTTTTCTTATTAATTCTGCCAGATCTCAAGTGATTAGTAAGTCCTCTTAGACTTCAAACATTATCATAAAGTAAAAGACATTCGATAGTCTTTGCAAAGGAGTTAGGGCAAAGTCATTATGTTTGTTTTTGATCTGAAGAAGCAACACAATGCTGCCATGGAGGATATGAGGTTATAGTTTGAAGCTGGTTTTCGAGCTTGTTTGTGTGTTGGAAATATGAAGAGTTGCATAGTGAGACCATTATGGAAGTTGTGCAATCAACTAGTAATATTTTGGCTGCCATGACAGGTATTTGTTTTTCGGTTTGGAAAATATCATGTTGGTGTTAAACATAACTAATTTATGGATTAATATTTTGTTGAAGATTAGAAATTTGTTAAAGATTAATTTCAATTTTCATTAACCTGATTTTATACTCAAGGGTTTCATTATTTTAGTGGCATTTATCGATATTTCTATGGTTATTATTCAGACCCATTATGGGTATCATGATTTAATTTCATTATCTATCATTTTATGAAAACCCTGGTTATTGTGTTATAGGTTTTTGAAAAGGATAATTGTTATTGTTGAAAAATGGATGAGGATTTATTACTGTGATATTATTTTGTATTTAAAAGAGAAAAGAGATTTTATTACTATGATATCATTTTGTATTTAAAAGAGAAAAGAGGGTTTATATTGTATATGTCTCTGGTTGTATTACAAAGATTACATTGAGTTTTTTAGTGAGAGTAATTTATTGTCATATGCAAATACATTTTGTAGTGAGAATTATTGAAAATATTATTCTTGTATCCTATTGTGATTTTGTGACTGCAAATAATCAGTGCAGTTATAAGGTCTCAACAGGTTGCATTATAATGAGATTTTGTTTCAAAAAGAAGTTGGTGCTTCTAACTTGAAGTGGGTGCTTTAGTTTGTTATTGGATTTGGTGCTCTACATTGTTATTGGAGTTGGTGTTCCACATTGTTACTAAGTGGGTGCTCTGAAAAACACTGTGATAAGTTTGGAATTAAGCCTATAAGGCATTTTGGAGTGGTTTTTCTACCCCAAGAGGGTTTTCCACTCAGCAAATTTATGTTTCTCTCTTTTGTGTGATTTGTGCCTATCTTGCATAATATTTCTTTCATTCATTTATGTTGAGTTGGTTCAAGCAATGCTCTGATACTTTATCATTGTTCAAATTTTCCTAAAAGCTCAAGGTTTAGTTGTTAATGTGCAAAGTTTGAATGTTAAATTGTGTCATCAAAAAGTTTGGTATACTTGCAAAAGAAAGGATCAAAAAGTTGTTCATTCAGTATTATATGAACAATGTACACCATGCTTTAACATGATTTATTAGGCATTCATGTTGTATTTGATTAAGTCACTATTCCAATCATTCAAAGTTCAATTTTTACATTGTATAAATAAAGTCACATTTTGTACAAGATCAAAAAGAGTTTAAATCTCATTTCACATCATAATTTTTTTTAAATTATATTACTTTGATTCACCTCCCCCCTCTTAAATTAATTCCACTTCCAATAGGTATATGGTTGAAGGATTAGGGTTGAGGGAGCATTGTCTATGGTAGAGGGTATAGGGGTTAAGGGTTTAGGGTTTAAGGGTTGAGGGTTGAGAGATTAAGGGTTGAGGGTTGATAATAGAGGGTTAAGGGTTTAATGTATAGTGTAGATGGTTTAAGGGTTGTGGGATTAAGGTTTGAGGGTGGAGGGATTAGGGTAGAGATTTTACTTTGTATTAAGGGTTTAATGGTTGAGGGCATAGGGTTGAGGGATTAGGGTCTAGGGTAGAGGGTTTAGGGTATAGATTTCTGGGTATTTTGTTGAAGGATTAGGGTTGAGGGTCAAATATATAGGGTAGAGGGTATAGGGGGTTGATGGTTTAGGGTTTAAGGTTATATGGTTGAGAGATTAAGGGCTGAGGGTTGAGAATTAAGGGTTGATGGTTTCATTTATAGGGTAGAGGGTAGAGGGTAGAGGGTAGAGGTTTTAGGGGTTGAGGGATTAAGGGTTGAGGGTTGAGGGTAGAGGGTTTAGGGTATAGAGTTGATGGATTAGGGTCGAGGATCCAATGTATAGGGTAGAGGGTATAGGGGTTGAGGGTTGAGGGATTAAGGGTTGTGGGTTTAGGGATTAGGGTAGAGATTTTATTTGGTTTTAAGGGTTTAAGGGTTGAGGGTATAAGGTTTAGGGATTAGGGTTGAGGGTATAGGTTTTAGGGTATATGTTTGAGGGTATATGGTTGAAGGATTAGGGTTGAGGGTCCAATGTAGTGGGTAGAGGGTATAGGGGTTGAGGGTTTAGGGTTTAAGGGTTGAGAGTGAAGGATTAAGAGTTGAGGGTTGAGAATATATGGTTGAGGGTTTAATTTATAGGGTATATGGAAAAGGGTATAGTGTAGACAGTAGAGGGTTTAAGGTTTGAATGATTAAGAGTTGAGGGTTGAGGGATTAGAGTAGAGATTTTACTTGGTTTTAATGGTTTAAGGTTTGAGGCTATAGGGTTGAGGTTCCAATGTATATTGTAGAGGGTATAGGGGTTGAGGTTTGAATGTAAAGGGTAGAGAGTAGAGTGTTGATAGTTTAAGGATAGGTATTAGGGTTTAGGGATTATAGGTTGAGGGTTGAGAGATTAGGGTAGAGAGATTACTTGGGTTTAAGGGTTGAGGGATTAGGGTTGAAGCTAGAGGGTTTAGGGTATAGGTTTGAGGGTAAAATGTATAGGGTAGAGGGTATATGGGTTGAGGGTTTAGGGTTGAAAGTTGAGGGATTAAGGATTGCAGGTTGATAATTGAGGGTTGAGAGTTTAATGTATAGGACAGAGGGTAGAGGGTAGATTATTTAAGGCTTGACGAATTAATGGTTGAGGGTTGATGGATTAGGGTAGAGATTTTAATTAGGTTTAAGGGTTTAGGGGTTGAGGGTAGAGGGTTTAGGGTATAGGGTTGAGGGATTAGGGTTGAGGGTCCAATGTATAGGGTAGAGGGTATGGGAGTTGAGGGTAGAGGGTAGAGGTTAGAGTATTAAGGGTTTAAGGGTCTATGGATAAGGGTTGATGGGTTAAGGGTTTACATTTGATTGATTACGGTAGAGAGTTTACTGAGGTTTAAGGGTTTAAGGGTTTAAGGGTTGATGGTATAGGATTGACGGATTAGGGTTGAGGTTTGAGGGTTTAGGCTATAGGTTTGAGTGTATATGGTTGAAGGATTACGGCTGAGGGTTCAATGTATAGGGTAGAGGCATATAGGGGTTGAGTGTTTATGGTTTAAGGGTTGACGGTTGAGGGATTAAGGATTGACGATTGAGAATTAAGGGTTGAGGGATTAATGGTTGAGGGTTGAGGGATTATGGTAGAGATTTTACTTGGGTTTAATGATCTAAGGGTTGATGGTATAGAGTTGAGGGATTAGGGTTAAGGGTAGAGAGTTTAGGGTATAAGGTGGAGGGTCCAATGTATAGGGTAGAGAGTATAGGGGTTGAGGGATTATGGTTTAAGGGTTCATGGTAGAGGGTAGAGTGTTGAGGGTTTAAGGCTTGAGGGATTAGGGTTGAGGGATTAATGGTTGAGGTTTGAAGGATTAGGGTAGAGAGTTTGCTTGCATTTAAGGGTTTAAGGGTTGAGGGTATAGGGTTGAGGATAGAGGGTTTAGGATATAGGTTTTAGGGTATATGTTTGAAGGATTATGGTTGAGGGTCCAATGTATAGGGTAGAGGGTATAGGTGTAATTCCCTACTAGGGAATCCAATAAAACAAAGCATAAAGTAACAAAATAGCTGTATAATTTTATTTTCTTTTAAAGTCATTTGATTACACAATTATCTTAAGTATTCAAAGATGACATTACTTAATTGTTATAAATAAGAAAACATCATAATACCAAACTTATAAAAACATAAGTACATATCATATTCATGAATGCTCCAATTTCATAAATTTTATACAGTCAAGATATCTATATATCCATATTACATCAAGTGAGATTTTCATAAATCTTGATACATCATAATATTGTTACAAAGAGTACACTCATACACATGAGGTAAATATACAAAGAAGATAAGGATCTCATCATATTTAGCATCCATGTCCATGAACTCATTCAATGATCAATATCATGATCAAGGATGTAACTGGAACCTACTCCACGAACAAAGTTATCCAGTTAAAGCAAGATCTGTAGGAGTACCCAATGGTGAATATAGCATGGTTTCCTCCCAACCACAAGGAACCCGAAGGTCCCACCCCCTCTATGCTAGGAGATAATGACAGGTCCATAGAAAAAGAAAACAAGAAGATAGAACAATACATTTACTTGGCTTACATTCACATAATGACAATGATGTCAAAACCACATCAAACAAACTGCTAGAGCAGAAAACACAATTATTGGTAACTCTACACAAGAGAACTCAATCATGCAATAGGTAAAGAGTATCATCACCCAATTTGGGATAGGTTACCCTAGTGAATCTTCCTAGACTACCAACCCTCTCCAAGAATTACCTTGACAGTCTCTACCAATTCCTAGCCCCTATACAAACTAGTGTGGAGTCGTTCCATCTTTCAAGAAGACAAGATAGGTGACTAAGCCATTCTAGGCCTTCTCAACCTTTCCTCAATATAAACAAGTATTATGGTGATAGGTGAGGAAAAACATTTATCTAAATTTATTTAATGAAGAACTACCCAAAACCCTAATATATTAAGTTAAGGTTTCCATTGGATTACAAAACCTACGATAGGTTACCCAGATAACCACTTATGGTTTCAGCCCCTATCACAAGCCACTCTTCCTAAAGACATGAAACAACACTGAAATACCAAGGACAACAACATGCTTATGAAACAAAACCATAATACATAACTCATTCGTGGTTCAATTGTTGAACAAATCAAACACCTCTAAGGTGACAAATAGCTTTTGCATGGCTAAGTCCCAAAATAGATCATGGTACTAAAAACATCAATAAACAAAAATTTAAAGCTCATATCTCAAATCAACCTACTTGCCTCTGGAAGTAAAATAATTCATAACTCAAAAGTTTGCTCAAAAATTATAAACAATAAACTATTGTTCATCATATATTGTTATCAAGACTTCATGGACTAGAAATCATTAGAGATTTTTCAATGTTACTATTAAATGTTTTATTATTTTTTTAATTCTATCATAAATAGAATACATCTATGGTCATTCCTCATAAGGAATAATATATATTCTTAATTTTTCTTCAATAACATATAAAAGCAAATAAATTTAATATATATATATATATATATATTTGACTACACATATTCATAAATACAAACAAAATCAGTTTGCACAATACATCTCTTTAAACTTATAGTTATCTTTACACAAATCAAGAATCTATTAACACTTATTTAAACTTTTAACTACAGTTATCTTCAATCTTAGTATACACAAATTTCATGCAAAGTTTAATTGAGAAAAGATATAACTCAGACAAGAGTCAAGTAATGACTCATCATGCAATATATCAAACCTTAAATATCTTGAGACTTTAAGCTGGAAGATCCTTAATGCATGCAAATGAGTATTAAACAATAAAAAAGTGTAGGACTATCATAAAAGCCAATTTTAATATCATCTCTACCATTGGTATTGATTAACAATTCTAGTGTGTTAAGTTAAAATTATGAAGCTATATATGGAGTGAACCAAATTTATTAACACAATTAATCATGCATCACTAGAAACAAATTTAATTATTAATTCAATTGCATGTTCAATACATCAATCTAATACATTTCAATGCCAATTCAATCTTAGCTAGATTCTAAAGTGATAAACTCTAAAAAGTAAAGCGAGAAAAAATGTTGTATTTATTCACAATACCAAACACAAATAAATCTGACTCCAAATAAATAGAGGTAATAACTAGATTCAACACTAAACACTCTAATTATAATTTGCTACACCTAAAGAGTAAAAAATCTACAGGTTTATGATTTGCGTGTAATTAAAGCACATAAGTTTATAAAGGGGAGATATACGCATTTCATTTAGTGAATCATGTAACTCTTAGAATAGATTATTTAGACTTTAGCATGAATAATTAAACTAAAGACAATTTCAAACAAATATAGGTAATAAGGGGCGACTTAAGGATTTTAGTGCCTATTCCTCTAGAACAACTATAGTTTTCCATAAATCTGATGGCTTCTACAAGGTACATGTATTTCATCTAATATTTGTTTATATGTATGAATTTGAAGTTTCAATTAAGTTCATTTATAACATGGATACCTATGTCAAATTTGAGGAGGTTGATTATTGAAGAAAGAGAGAAAGATGGGGTGTGTTTTCCCTACTGTTGATTTGGTTTCATACTAGAAAACCATTGAATTTCTCAAAATGAATCGAGACTTCAGATTTCATTAAGCCATACAAGATTTAATGAAAATGATATATGGGGGCCAATAATCTTGAGTGGAATCAATAATCCACTAATGGCGTTGTCTAAAGAAGGACAAATGGAATTAGAATATATGCTATTCATAAGCTATCACTATTAAGTGCATTCCAAGCCAATTGGTAAAAAAAATTAGAAACAATTTCCTGTGAACACTATCTTTTAAATAGATAAAATAAAAAATTTCATAATACAGAATAACAAACTAGAAATGTATTTCCAAGTAAATATTTGGAAATTCTTTACAGCCATTCTTAAAAGTTTAGATCTAGAATTGTGCATTTATAGAATACATTTTATTCTTTTTTCACTTTAAAATTCAAATACTCTTCTAATTTGTTTCTTTATTGTTTGTGTAAGTTCAACAAGATAATTCTTTTTAGAGCAACAAAATTCCACATCATGTTCTCAAAATTTAACACAAGAATTTAAAACAAAAGAAGAAAACCTGATTAAGCTGAAAAGCTGAATCAAAGAAAAATTTGAAGCTCCTATCAATTCTGCTCAAAATCACCAGATCTTGACAAAGAAATCCGAAACAATCCTGCCCAATATTATGCTTGCAAACAAATTTTGAGATAATTCTTTTTTTTCTAGAACAACTGTCATGCAAAATTTTTCTAAAAGCTACTATCGTGAAAAAATTTTCTAGATAATTCTCGTGAATCAAAATTGTGCAAACAAAAGCTTTTTAATGCATTTAATTAACTCAAATTCATAAAGTTTAACTGATTGTCAATCATGCATTCAGAATTGATCAGTCAATTGTAACTTAAACATTTAACTCCAGATCACATTTTCAACCCCATATCCAAAATTCATAACATGTTGAAAACATCTTCTCTTAAAATATCTATTTCCACATAAATCTTATTTGCACAAGTAATTCAACAATTACTTTTTATTAAATACCTTTTCACTAAATTAACATTCTCTTTTAATTAAATGACTTGTTTAATTTAGATTAATAAATTAAACCATAAAAATACACAAACATTTAATCAAATATATATTAACAAATAATCATTTAACTAAAATAATGAATTATGAATCTAAACAATATAGACAAGAATAACACAACAAAAACATATGACAACAACAATGGGTGACAAATAGATACTTTTTGAATGAAGAACGATGGCTTAAATGAGGACCTGACACTATCTCTGGATCAACATAATTTCATTGGATTAGGGTATGCTCAGCCTTGAAAAGCAGGTGGAGCTGATACCCGCTACCTGTATCTGCATAAAACATCACTATTAAACATATAAACATATATCAGCAAAGACACCATGAAGAAGAGTCACAGCATAGCAGGGTACTCACAAGTGAGATTCTACACTATCTTCTTCACCAAAACTGATGAGAATCATATATCATAAACAACCATTTCATCATAATAACCTTATAAAAACTCATAAACAACATAAACCATATCACACATGTGTCTGACCATAATGTCAGCTCACAAATATAATTTAGATGTTTGGGATGTCAAACGTATCATCCATAGAGTATAAAAACAATAGAATATTAGAGTCATAAATGAAAATAAACAACATAGTATCATGAGCAACTAAATCATGTATCTATCAAACTGAATCATACTAAAATAGAGAGTCGCAACTAGAGGGACACTACATCCTCCTCCCTAGGATAAGGCTTACTCCTGTAAGGCTACAAATAGATAAGAATAAAGCTCATGTATGTGTGTCGCATCCTCCCAAGTAGTAGATACCTCATCACTAGGATCCCATTGGACCCTCACCTAATCAACGTATTGACCCCTAAGGGCAAGTCTCCTATGCTAAAGAATGCCCATGGGCTCCAAAGCTAGCTGCCCATCCTCTACCTATAATGCGTTCCAATTGAGCACATGTGAAATGTTAGGATGATAAGGTCTAAGAACTGATGCATGGAAAACATCATGAATGTGTGATAAACTAGGTGGTAAAGCAAGTTGGTACGCCATAGTACCAATCCTCTCTAGAATCTCAAATGGTCCAACAAATTGAGACACAAGTTTAGAGCCTTTTCCATAATGGATTAGACTCTTTCGTGGGCACACTCAAAGAAAAACCCTATTTCCAATTGAAAAATGATGATCCACTCTATGCGCATCACCATACTTCTTTTTTCTATCCTACACCGCTACCAAATTCTCTTTGATGCGATCAACTTGTTGCTCCATATCTTGAAGCAGGGTGAAGCCATATAAGTGGTTTACAATTTGATGGAGGAAGGAAAATTGAGAAAAAACGACCCCATGGCAAAAAAATTGGTTTTAGGGGTTCGCATGAACCTACATGTTCGACCAAACCATAAAGGGGTTTGACCAAACTAGGGTTTGAGTGAACCCATTAACTACTGGGCCCACATTTTCCACCCAAAAAACAAAGGAAAAATGCATATTTGTGGGGGTTTGAATGAACCCTGGTTCGCTCGAACCCTTGGGGGTTCGCTAGAACCCCCCTGGTTCTAGCAAACCCCCTTTTTCCCTAATTTTTTAATTTGTTCACACAAAAACCTAAAATTTTACACTTTCAAGCTCCGGTTGGGGATGAAAATGGGGGAATATTTAGAAACCAAACTTGGAATCGAGTAGCCTTCAGAACGAGCTATCCAATGAATATAACTTTAGTATGTTTTGGTTTTATTATCTATCTATTTTTTAAGTTTTATTAAATATAGGTTTTTCATCGAAAACAAAACTCTATTTTGCACAAGTGGAAAAATAGAAGATTATAAAAAAAAAAAATTAAAAATATGAGTGCACCAGATATTGAAGTCCTTGATCCAACAAAAAAGAGAATAATTTCGATACATACAGTAAAAGTTATGTTATACGGTCGCTATATCTGAATTGTCATTTGATTGACTTGAAACTTGATTAAAGAAAAAATATTCAATAAAAAACTATCTAACCAAGTGGAAGCACTAGATATCGAGTTAGAAATCTAAATTTGAAAGAATTGGAATTTTATCCTTCATGGGAAAAAAGTTATGCATTATACGGTGTGTCACTTTTTAAAAATGTTGTTTTTGAAAACCAATTTTTGTGGGAGATGGAAAAAAGTGTCGATTCCAAAAAATTGAAAAAAATATTTTTAGAATCTGGACAAAATGTGACAAGACTCTAGTTTACATCATCTTCAAATTCCTTACGGTTTAATCGCTATAGGTGCCCGAATGTGGAGATTGTGTTAAAAAAAATATATCAGTGTCCAGTTAGGCCAAAAAGTGTAAACCACTATTGTGGGATCACCCAGCATCTAAGTTCCAAGTGGAACTCTATCCTCAAGTCTATCCCAACTCAATGGGGTCTGACAAGGATGCCCATACAATTCTTGAAAGGAATGCATACCAATTGAACTTTGATACCCCTTATTATAGGCGAATTCCACTAAGTATAAATAATCTTCCTAATGTGACTATTGATCCATCACATACATTCTAAGGATATCCTCAAGAATCTGATTGACTCTCTTTGTCTAACCATCAGTCTCATGATGATAAGCTAAACTAAAGTTCAACTAAATACCTACAACATGTTGTAATGATGTCCATAAGGCTGATGTAAACATAAGATCTCTATCTGATATGATTCTATGAGGAATTCCATGCAACCAAACAATATCCTCTATGAATATCCTAGCATAGAAGAAGCAATGTAGGTTGATCGAATTGGAGAAAAATATGCTACCTTAGTCAATCTATCAATAGTAACCATAATAGCATCATGTTGACATGATGACATAGGTAATCCAACAATGAAGTCTACCAATATGATATCCCATTTCCATTCGGGGATGATATGTGGTTGTAACAGTCCAGCGGGATGCTGGTGCTTAGCCTTAACTCTCTGGCACTTAAGACATCTCAAAGAAAAATCAGAAATATCACGCTTCATTCTAGGCCAAAAGTAGAATTTTCAAAGATCCACATGCATCTTCTTAACACCAAGATTAGAGGAGTAAGGTGCTCAATGTGCCTCTATCAAAATCAGGATGTGAAGACCTTCAGTAGGTGGTACATAGATATGACCTAGATGTCATAACAATCCATCTATCTCAAGAGTATAACCAATGAATCTACCCTCCAAGGGTCTACTTGATCCAATATCCATCTTCATCTCCTAATAAAATCTATCAATAGGAAGTGCTGCTAAAATATGGCTTCTCAAATCAACTCCAAGAGTCACAGTAGAAGTCTCATGTCTTCGCTGATTAAGAGCATCAACCAAGTGTATGTTCTCCTTCCCCTAAACATATCTCATTTCAAAATAATATTCACATAAGAACTCCATCCACTGTCTATGCCTAGCATTTAGATTAGGTTGAGTGAAAATATATTGTAGACTATGGTGATCACAATGAAGTTCAAAATAGTGCCCCAACAAGAAATGTTTCCATCAAACGAAAGCATGAACAACTATACCAAGCTCTAAATCATGAGTTGGATAATTCAGTTTGTGATATTTGAGTTTGTGAGATTCATAAGAGATCACACAGCCATCTTGCATTAGTATAGCTCCTAAACCCTCCAAAGATGCGTCAGTGCAAACAACAAAATCCTTAGCAGGATCAAGAATGGTTAAGATAGGTGCACTAGTTAGCTTTTCCTTAAGTATCTGAAAAACCATCTAAAACTGATCTGTCTAGTTAAATTTCTTCCCTTTCCTATGAAGAGAAGTAATGGGGTGCTCAATCCTAGAAAACCCCTGAACAAACCATCTATAATATCCAAAAAGACCCATAAAACTATGAACCTCAGCTACATTGGTAGGCTCGGGCCAATCAATGATGGCTTGGATCTTTGACGGATCCACTGCAATACCCTTTCTAGAAATCACATGACCAAGGTATTTCACCTCAGTTTGGAAGAATTCACACTTCTTCAGATTTGCATACAACTAACTCTCCATCAAGCACTACAGTACCTATCTCAAATGCTCTTTGTGCTCCTTCATATTCCTCAAATAGATCAAAATATCATCAGGAAACATGAGAACAAAATGATCAAGGTATGTGTGAAAGACACCGTTCATCAAACTCATGAAAACTAATGGTGCATTCATTAACCCAAACAGTACTACTATGAACTCATAGTGGCCATATCGAGTTCAAAATGTTGTTTTATGAATATCCACCTCTGCAATGTGCAACTGAGGGCAACCTGATTTCAAATCAATCTTAGAGAACACATTAGCTCCCTTGATCTAATTGAAAAGATCATCGATTATGGGTAAAGGATATCGATTCTTTATTGTTACTTTTTTCAATTAATGATAATCAATGCATAATCTGATAGAGTCATCCTTCTTCATGAAGATGATAGGTGCTCCCCAAGGGGAAACACTCAGATGAATAAAACCTTTTTCCAAGAGTTCCTCTAGCTGGATACAAAGCTCTTCTAGTTCTTATGTGGTCATTCTATATGGGGCTCAAGATATGGGCTTAGCTCCAGGAACCAGGTCAATTCTGAAATCAATATCATGTTTCGGTGGCATACCAGGAATATCACTGGGAAAAACATCAACAAACTCCCTAAGAATAGGGTGATCATCAAGAGATATCTCTCGACTCTCCCCTAAATCCAAGTCATTAACTATTGTTGCAAACAACTGAGAACCGTGACGAAGGCATCTATTAAACTGCATAGCAGAAATTATCTTCAAAGAGATGGGTCTATGAACACCAAAGATTTAAACCTCTGCACCAGAATCATCAATACAACATATTGTCTTTTGTCAACAGTCAGTCACACCATGATGAGATTCTAACTAGTCCATTCCCAAAATAGTGGCATACGAACCAAGAGGTGTGACACGAAGATCTACCAAGGTAGATAATGATCCAATCCTTAGCCTACATTTACGAACAAGGGATTCTACTACTACCTTCACCCCAAAGGAAAATTCTACCTGCCACCTATCACCTAGCTTTACTGCCACTAGTCCACATCGCTCAACAATAGTAGGTGAAATAAATGAATCCATAGCTCCAAAATAAAAAAGAATAGTAACATTAGTACCCTGTATCTAACCTGAAGTCTCAACCATAGTATTTTGATGGTCTTCCTAGTAGTTATTTACCACAACAAAAACTGAATGTGAATGAACTACATCTCAAACTATTAGCTCTAAAGTTGTCGGTCACTATCCAAATCTTGATGTACCTCTCATATGGAACTGACTAGCAATATGACCTTGCTGACCACATGAAAAGCAACCAATACCTCTGCCAAATCCTCTACCACCTGAAGCTGCATTGGATTGCTGAAAGCTACCTCTACTCACCATAGACTGTGCACTATGAGCTAGTTGATCTTGACAATTACGCTTATTCCACCACCAGTTATGGTTCTTTCCATACTATGAACTATTACCCTACTGAGACTATAAATTCTTATTCTTTAGTGGATTACACTGCTACTATTGTCCACCCTTAGCGGGTGCCTGGTGGTTCCAAGAGGAATCTCCTATGTGAATCTGACCACCTCACGGACCAAAACTTGGAGTATGTGCACTACTTATCTAGACACCTGTATGTCCACCCAATGCCATAGTTAGATTGTCCTCCACAATATGTTCCTTCTCCACAACAACCTAAATAGTCTTTAGCTTGAAGACTCTAACTCCTCTACTAATTGGAGCATTCAAGCCCTTGATGAATTGTTGTACCAACATTACCTCAATGTCTACAATCCCAACATACTGTTTGAGCTCATAGAACTTGCGCTCAAATTGCTCCACAAACATAAACATCTAATGCAAATCGTGAAACTCATATGTACATTGCTATCTCCAATTCTCAGAAAGGAAACATGCTCTAAATCTCTCCAGGAACATATCCCATGAGACTGAACCAATTTCTAGAAGGGGATTCTTCTCCTCCAAATGCCACCATGTAGAGGCAAAGCCTCTAGGATGCATTATAGCACATCTATCTCAGGTGTTGCTACCATATGGGTTCTTATAAAAACATCGTCCCAAGTCTATCAACCAATTTTTTGCTTCTAGACCACCACCATTATCATCAAATGTAGGAGGGTGTGCCCTCAACAAGTCTCTCATATGCCTTGCAATAATGGCATCCTACTGTACAGTATCATCAACTCTCCTAGGAGATCTATCACATTCTCTAACCACCTCTTGTTCAACTTCCTGTCTAGGTCCAATTCAGGAAAGGACCTCTTCCAGTAAAGGGCATAACTGTGCTCCCTCAACCTCTAGCTATATAGGAATCTATTCCATGCTTGTCTAATCCAATTGAGGATCCAACTGTTCTCCATGATCACTCTCATGAGAGATCTGAGAGGGTGTAACCTAGCAGTTTATCCCACGGCCACCACCCCATCCTCGACCACAACCTCTACCATGACATCTAGTACCTAGTGTTAGAACCTTTCTCTAATACCAATTTGTAATGCCCCACTAGGGAATCCATTAAAATGAAGCATAAAGTAACAAAATAACTATATATATGTTTTTTCTTTTAAAAGTCATTTGATTACACAATTGTCTTAAGGATTCCAAGATGGTGTTACTTAAATGTTATAAATAAGAACAACACATCATAATACTAAATTTATAAAAACATAAGTACATATTATATTAATAAATGATCCAATTTCATAAATTTTATACACTCAAGATATCTATATATCCAGATTATATCAAGTGAGATTTTCATAAATCTTGATACATCATAATATTGTTACAAAGAGTACACTCATACACATGAGGTAAATATACAAAGAAGATAAGGATCTCATCATATTTAGCATCCACATCCATGAACTCATTCAATGATCAATATCATGATGAAGGATGCAACTAGAACCTGCTCCACGAACAAAGTTATCCAAGTAAAGCAAGATCTGTAGGAGTACCCAATGGTGAGTATAGTACAATTTCCTCTCAACTACGTGGAACCCAAAGGTCCACTCCCACTATGCTAGGAGATAATGACAGGTCCACATAACAAGAAAACAAGAAGACAAAACAATACATTTACTTGGCTTATATTCATATAATGACATAATGATGTCAAAACCACATCAAACAAACTCCCAAAGGAAAAAAAATAACTATTGGTAACTCTACACAAGAGACCTCAATCATGCAATAGGAAAATAATGTCATCACTTAGTTTTGGATAGGTTACATTGGTGAATCTTCCTAGACTACCAACCCTCTCCAAGAGTTACCGTGGCAGTCTCTATCGATTCCCAACCCCTATGAAAACTAGTGTGGAATTGTTCCATCTTTCAAGAAGACAAGATAAGTGACTAAGACATTCTAGGCCTTCTCAACCTTTCCTCAATCTAAATGAGCATTAAGGTGATAGGTGAGGGAAAACATGTATCTAGACTCATTTTTAATGAAGAACTACCCAAACCCCTAATATATTAAGTTAAGGTTTCCACTAGATTACAAAACCTGCGATACGTTACCCAGACAACCACTTAGGGTTTCAGACCCTATCGCAAGCCACTGTTCTTAAAGACATGACACAACACAAAAATACCAAGGACATCAACATGCATATGAAACAAAACCATAATACATAACTCATTTGTGGTTCAATCATTGAACAAATTAAACACCTCTAAGGTGACAAATAACTCTTGCATGAATATGTCCCAAAATAGATCATGGTATTAAAAACATCAATAAACAAATATTTAAAGCTTATATCTCAAATCGACCTTCTAGCCTCTAGAAGTAAAAGAACTCATAAATCGAAAGTGTTCTCAAATATTATAAACAATAAACTATTTTTCATCATATATTGTTACCAAGACTTCATGGACTAGAAATCATTAGAGATTTTACTATTAAATTTTTTATTATTATTTTAATTATATGATAAATAGAATATATCTATGATCATTCCTCATAAGGAATAATATATATTCTTAATTTTCACTTAATAACATATAAAAGAAAATCAATCTAAATATATATATATATATAACTACACATATTCATAAATACGAATGAAATCAGATTGCACAATACATCTCTTTAAACTTATAGTTATCTTTAAACAAATCAAGAATCTATTAGCACTTATTTAAAATTTTAACTGTAGTTATCTTAAATCTTAGTATACACAACTTTCATGCAAAAATTTAATTGAGAAAAGTTATAACTCAAACAAGAGTCAAGTAATGACTCATCATGCAAAGATATCAAACCTTAAATATCTCGAGACTTTAAACTGGAAGATCCTTAATGCATGCAAATGAGTATTAAACAATAAACAAGTTTACGTCTGTCGTAAATTCCAGTTTTAATATCATCTCTACCATCGGTATTGATTAACAATTCTAGTGTGTTAAGTTAAAATTATGAAGCTATATATGGAGTGAACCAAATTTCTTAACATAGTTAATCATGCATAACTAGAAACACATTTAATGGTTAATTCAATTGCATGTTCAATACATCAATCTAATAAATTTCAACTCCAATTCAATCTTATCCAGATTATAAAGTGATAAACTCTGAAAAGCAAAGCAAGAAAAAATGTTGTATTTATTCACAAGACTAAACACAAACAAATCTGACTCTAAATAAATAGAGGTAATAACTAGATTCAACACTGATCACTCTAATTAAAATTTTCTATACCAAAAGAATAAAGAATCTACTAGTTTATTATCTACGTGTAATTAAAGCACAAAATTTTATAAAGGGAAGATATACAAATTTCATTTAGTGAATCATGTCACTCTCATAACAGATTATTCAAACTTTAGGATGAACAATTAAACTCAAGAAAATTTCAAAAAAATACAGGTAATAAGGGGTGACTTAAGAATTTTAGCACCTATTTCTCTAGAATAACTATAGTTTTCCTTAAATCTGATGGCTTCTACAAGGCACATTTCTTTTATATAATATTGGTTTATATGTATGAATTTAAATTTTCAATTAAATTCATTTACGGCATGGATACCTGCATCAAACTTGAGGAGGATAATTATTGAAGAAATAGAGAAAGATGGGGTGTGTTTTTCCTACTGTTGCTCTAGTTTTATACTAAACAACCATTGAATTGCTTAAAATGAATAGAGACTTCAGATTTCAATAAGCCATATAGGATTTAATGAAAATGATATATGGTGGTTGATAATCTCGAGTGGAATCAATAATCCATTAATGCCATTGTCTAAAGTAGGAAAAATGGAATTACAATATATGTTATTCATAAGTTATCACTAATAAGTGTGTTCCAAGTCAACTAGTAAAAAAAATTAGAAACAATTTCCTGTGAACACTATCTTTTAAGCAAAGGAAATAAAACTTTCATACTACAAAATAACAAACCGGAAATGTATCCAAATAAACATTTGCAAATTCTTTACAGCCATTCTTAAAAGTTCAAATCTAGAACTATGCATTTACATAATACATTTTAATCCTTTTTACTCTAAAATTCAAATACTCTTCTAATTTGTTTCTTTATTGTTTGTGTAGGTTCAACAAGATAATTCTTTTTAGAGCAACAAAATTCAACATCATGTTCTCAAAATTTAACACAAGAATTTAAAATAAAAGAAGAAAACTTGATTAAGCTGAAAAGCTAAACCGAAGAAAAATCTGAAGCTCCTGTCAATTTTTCTCAAAATAACTAGAACTTGACAAAGAAATTTGAAATAATCCAGCCCAATATTATGCTTGCAAACAAAATTTGAGATAAAAGTTTTTTTTTCTAGAACAACTTTCATACAAAAATTTCCTAAAAGCTACTACCGTGAAAATTTCTTCAAGAAAATTCTTGTGAATCAAAATTGCACAAACAAAAGCTTTTTAGTTCATTTAATTAACTCAAATTCATAAATTATAACTGGTTGTCAACCATGCATTCAAAATTGATCAATTAGTTATAACTTAACCATTTAACTCTAGATCACATTTTCAACTCTAAATCCAAAATTCTTAACATGTAAATATTTTCTCTTAAAATATCTATTTCCACATAAATCTTATTTGCACAAGTAATTCAACAATTACTTTTTATTAAATACCTTTTCAAAAAATTAACATTCTTTTTTAATTAAATGACTTGTTTAATTTAAATTAATAAATTAAACCATAAACATACATAAACATTTAATCAAATATATATTGAAAAATAATCATTTAATTGAAATAATGAATAATGAAACTAAACAATATAGACAAGAATGACACAACAGAAATAGACGACAACAACAATGGGCGACGAATAGATACTTGTTCAATGAAGAATGATGGCATAAATTAGGACCTGAAACTATCTCCAGATCAACATAATTTGATTGGATTAGGGTACGCTCAGACCTGACAAGTAGGTGGAGCCGATACCTAGTACCTATATCTGCATAAAACATCACTTTTAAACATATAAACATATATCAACAAACACACCATGAAGAAGAGTTGCAACATAGCAAAGTATTCAAGGGTGAGTAATGCTACACTGTCTTGTTCACCAAAACCAATGAGCATCATATATCATAAACAACCTGTAGACACATAAAATATAATAATTGATATTGTGCATCTGATACTGACTTACTAACATTGTTTCTTCCTTAATCATCCCTTGGTCTAACCATTTAATCAAATTCCCCTATTTGATTAAATTCATCAATATTCCTCTCTTAATTAAATAAATCATTTTATCTAATCAAGTCATCTCTTTTGTTAATTAAATCAATCCATCTAATCTAATTATCTCTATTTATTTAAATAATTAATTTTATTTAATTAAATCTCTAAATTATGTTCATTAAATTAAATAAATTAAAACCTTATTTAATTTAATCTAACACCATCTCTTTTAATTAAATAAATCAAAATCCTTATTTAATTATTGTCTTATCATATTCCTCTCTTATTTGATTTAAATAAATCCACAAATCCAAGTCAAATAAGTCACATCATCAAATCTCTTGTTAAATAAATTAACCCTTGATTAATTTAATCTCATCTCATGTCACATCCTCTAGATAATGCAAGTTGCACATGAAAATAGATTTAATTCATTTATTAAATCTCTATTTTCCTCACAAGGTATCTTTTGGAATATTCTCTCAATTTGAATTCAAAAATTCCAAGTCAACATGTACATCCAACAAGGAAATAACTTCCTCTTACATGTCTTTTGCCTTGAGCCAAGTGGCATTTATTGCATTTTCCCTTCCCTCTTGCATGTTATTTCAACAAATTTGAAATTCAGAATTATGCATTTATTGGCACAAACCCCAAATCTTGCACATCCTCTATCCATTCATAGCTTGAAAAGTGGCATCATATCATTGGATGAATGTTAGTCCCACATTTCTCAAATTGGAAATGCATCCCTCTTGGAATTCTATAAATAAAGAGCATATATCCTCATTTCATCATCCACAAACATTGCAAAGTTATTATGCTAAAATATTTAGCCATTTCCATCCATCATTGAATTCTTAGCTAGGCTTTTTGTAGATTTGGCTTGGAGTTCTCATCTTTCATCAACAAAGTGGATCAATATCATCAACACAATCAAGCTTGCATCATAGGAATTGGGAAAGGGCCAATTTTCACATCAAATTGGCACCAATTCCCCCATGGGATCATGAGTTTGCACATCTAATTAGGATTTAATCTTTATTTTATCATTTTCATTGTGTTCTTTGTTATTTTCATTCCTGGTTTGAGGTTGTAAATGGATTTCATGGGGAATCCTTGTTTTAGCTTGCAATTCCTTGTTTAACTTGTTTACTCATGTTGTTTTGTAGGTACTAGGAAAGGGTTCGCACATTTGGCACTAGAAGGAGGGCTGGATATCATTCTTTCTAATATTTTCTTAATTTTTTTGCATTTTCATTCACACAAAGGAAATTCCAATGCTGGGAGCTTAGTGTCACTATTTTGGCACTGCTAGCTCTTCAGCGTCACTATATGGCACTGCTTAAAATTAAAACTGCGACGCTGGACTCATCCCACCAAAATATTTGAATTTTGAACTCTGCTACTGGACTCATTGACTTGCAGGAATTTTCAAAAGTTCAAAAACTGTGACGCTGGAAGGAAACTATGACATTGGGCAAAAATTGTGATGCAGTTGAGCTCTTTGTCTCGACACAGAGTGATGTTGACTAGTAAGCGGCACTATGAGGGCACTGATAGGAGATCAAACTGCAATGCAATTGTGAGTTAGGATCTGGAAGACAGTAAAAAGGGAAAATTTAATTTTAGCATGTGTCTTTTGATGATGATCAATTTATATTCTATTTTCTGGTTTTTAATTTCTATATATTCTAGAATCTGATTGGTTTTTCTCACTTGTAGGTTGGAAATCGAAAACAAAGGAAGGAGGAGCATGATGATGATATTTTTTCCAATCAAAGTGTTTTTAAACACTTTAGTATTTGTTTAACACTTCTTTAAGGAATTATTAGCTCTTCTTTCTTAGGACACTAATCTTCCTTTGGGTTTAAAAAGAATATTTCCATTTCTTGCAAAGGCTAAAATGAACTTTAGGATCACAACTTACTAGATTTTGTTTCTTGGATTAACAATTGAACAAAATCTTTTTCACTTGTGATTTGGTGCTCTAAAACAAACCCACATTTTGCATTGTGGATTTAAAAAGAACAAGCGTAACTTTGTTTTTTGTGAGGGCTTACTTAAATTAAAGCCATTGAAAAATGACGTATGCGCTTCTCTCGCACTTTATAGCGATCTTGAAAATCAAAAAGAATTTTTCATGACTTTAGGGTGAGACAAAGCAATCATCTCCACACTTCGATTTGGGTTTAAAATTGAATAACATCTTGTGCAAGTGTGAGTGGGGCCATTTTTGTGTATATTCTCTCTCCTTATTGCCAACAAGGATTGATCGAGTTACGAATATTGTTCTTCATTCGCTTTTGCTTATCCTAGAGGGCCTGCCTTGGGGAAAAAGTACTCACCCAAGGGAACAACTCAACCGGTAACACTCTAAAACCAAGAGTATTTCCAATCCAGATATAAATGTGGATATTGGAAGAAACACCAATATCACGCGGTTGATTCTGACAAGATGGATCCGAAAGGGGACTCTTGTCGTATGGGTCAATCTCCACAAATGGAAAGTCCTTACTAAAAACCATGTGCTATAATTTTTCAAAATCCTTTAAACTATTTGTTGGTGCAAGAACAGTTGTTCTGAAGCCACCCTACACTTTTACGGTCTTCTAGTAGAAATGGAAAAAATGCCATGGGAGTTTCATGGGTCTTGATGCTTGGCTGCCCTGTATAAGTGAGTGTCATGGAGGGGAGCCAGTGGGGTCAAGCATATAACCATTTGCTAGAGATAAGCATATCTGGACTTGTCCAAGTGAGAATCCAACAAATATTGCCTTACACATCCATAGGATTGTACTTATTATTGGGTTACAAAATGCATTGCTTGATCGAAAACACCATGGAAACAAACACTTGAACCTCATCCAAATTTCAAACCCTTTTGAAGACAAATACAATTGACTCAATCCATATAGTATTTCTTTCCCTTGGGATTCATGTCCTTAGAGGTTTCTAAATGTTGGATTATATTTCAATTTGTCTCCTTACGTAAACAATAGGAAAACCCTTGCCTTAAGTTCATCAAATTTCCACATAACATATCTTGTGGGGTTTGAAGAAATTAAGACATTGGACATCTTAGTTTGAAAACCTAATTGAAGAAAGTTTTTTTAGTAAAATAAAGACATTAAGCAAAGCTAAGCAAAATGAACTTTCATGTGTTGAAGACTCACAACCCCAAAGCAAAAAAATCATTGGTTGGAAATCCGAAAATGAATGTTCAAAAGAAATCATTTCTTGGTCACAAAGGTCTATAGGAAGCATTGTATGCTCTTCAATACCTAGGTCTAGGAAAACAAAGTGTCCTTTTTAGGTTCATCTTAGGATCAAAACAAATCAAAATATTTTTCATCCATCCTTCAAAACATCAAAAAAAATCCATCTCATCATCACTTTTTGGAAAATCTTGAAATCACCCCTAATACTAGGCTTTGTGGCAAAATAAAAAATCATCAAAATCATTGAGACTAAATCCTTGAAAACATTATCAAAATCACCTTTGGCTAGGTATGTGTAGATGCATCCTTTGGCATATGCTTATTCAAAGTTATCAAAATCATCTTGTCTAGCTTAGTATATGTAGATGAATCCTTCTTCATATACTTAGTGAAACAATCATCTTGTTTGAATAGGTGTGGGTAGATGCATCCTTCTCCTCGCACATATTCAAATCATCATCCATTGAACAAAGTTATCCCTTAGATCATCATCCAACATCTTAGGGTCTTTTTGTTCAAAATCCAAATCAAAAGAAAATAAAAATCAAGGACAAAATCCCAAATCCAAAACAAACAAATCAAAATCAAAATCCACAAGTCCTAAAAATCCTAGTATCTCATTCAAGATTTATCAAAAGCCAAAAACATTTGTATCATCCATCACTAACATCATCATCACATCATCACCTTTGATCCTTAAGGCATCCTAAAGCTTTCTACTGTGGGACACAGAATAGAGATCAATCCAAAGAATAAGGAGATTCATCTCCCATATTCTTGAAAATTGACCCTTGTTTTATGGTTCAAGTGAGATCTCAATACAAAAAGAGTATGGAAGCCAACAAAGAAACACCCGCTTCAAGCGATCTTAGCCAAACAAACACAGAAATGAATCCCGCCGAATCAAATAATTCATTGACCCTCTCATCATCGAAAAATCCGCAAGACAAAAACCAAGGAGAGGACCTTACCTTTGGAATGTCTCGTGAGGAAATGACTGAAATGCTCCAAAATTCTGAAAACCATAGAATCATCAACATCATGATGAGACTTAACCCTTCGTTATACATGCTTCAGCTAACAAAACAAGGGGCCAAGTTACCTTTAGATTTTGATGTGAGTACTATAGTGGAGACATCATTTCCCCCAATCTCATCCACCATCCCCATTTCATCTACACCCCCATCTCAAAACATCATGCAAAACATTCCGCAAATCACAACATCCTTTGCTCCAACCCAACCCAATGTCAACAAGGGAAACACACTCCTCAATGCTCTTCAAGCACACCCCCTTGTTAATAATCAAAAGTTGGATGCAAACACCACCTTGGAACAAAATATACCCCAAAACCCATTACACAAAAAATTTCCTCACCTTCCATCATGATCCATCATCATCATTTTTTCACGCAACACCTCAAACACCTCTTCTCACAAATTCACAAGAAGAGGGAGATATGTTTGGACCATGGGGCATATTTGACACCACAACATTCTTGCAACAACTCAAACCCCTTACATTTCCACCTCTTCCACCATTTCCATCATCATCCGCACCACTCCTTGGTTTAGGGCTTCCCCCTCTATGAAGTATCAATCAAACCTATATCCCAACCATCAATCAAAGAATTGCACCAAACACTCAAAATTTGTCATTGATATTGCAACAACAAATGAAAAATGCAAAAGAAATTACAAGCTCATCAACCAACCCCCTAACATCACAAAGCATGGTCTCTCAAGGAACAATCACATCAACAACACCATCCATCATGCAAAACACCAACACCACCTTCACAAACACCATTCCAAATCCACCACCACCTCCACCACCACCAACTTCCACCACATCAAGTCCATACGATGCGACATTGCAAGATACTTTCCAAAGAGGATACCAACAAGTTCAGAAACAAAAAGCTAAAAAACTAGTTGCTCAACAAGCTGCTCAAGCTACATAGGCTGCCCAAGCTGCACAAGCCAAATTACAAGTACAACAAGCTCAAGCATTATTGCAACAACAACAACAAGTCACACAAGCTGCATATGCCACACAAGCATTGCATGCACAAAGGGTTGCTCAGGAACAACTTCTATTGTAGCAACAAGCCACACAAGCACAAGCTCAATATCAGGCACAAAAAGCTCAATACCAAGCACAACTTCTTGCACAAAGATAATCAGTACAATCATAGGCATATCAGCAAGCATTAAAGTAATACCAAGAGCAGCAAGAAGTAGTAGAATTGGCAGCCCAACAACAAGCATTGTTGGAACAACAACAAGCACAACAAGAAGCATTGTTGGAATAGCAATAAGTGCAACAACAAGCACAAATCTTAGCGCAGCAACAACAATATGAACAACAAGCATTGTTCATAAAAAAGTAGGTGGAAGCCTACCTCACTTTCCAGAACATACAGATACCATCAAACAATGCACCGACCAACCCACCCATCCAACCCACGATTGAAACACCCCAAAACACTTTCATCCCACCCCCTGATCCCCAATATGATGTGACAACACAACTCAGGTTGCTCTCGCAACAAGTTCTCGACCTTCAATCAAGGTGAACAACCAAAATGCCAAGGAACTTGGGTCCCTATCCATTTGATTGGACCTTGATAATGAAACCATTCCCCAAGGGATTTGAAATCCCCAAATTTGACAAATATCGAGGGATGGGAAACTCTGAAGATCACATCACAGAATTCCAGGTTCATTGCATGGAGGTCACATATGATGATACTTATTTGATGTACCTATTTCCTAGGAGCTTGGCATGTGATGCTATAGAATGGTTCTCTCGCTTAGCTTTGGGCATTAGAACATTCCAAGAAATTAGGGATGCATTCATTAAAAATTATGCATGCAACATTGCAATGGATGTTAGTCTCAAAGAACTCTCAGCTCTAAAACAAGGAAAGGGTGAATCATTCACCACATTCCTACAATGATGGTGATCCAAGGCCAGTTAGAGCAAGTGGACCATGCTAGAAGAACAACAAGTTTGCACCATCATAGCCAACCTTGAAGGCTGCTTGTAATTTCATCTCAAGGTTCAAGGCATCACCACATATGATCAATTGATCTCCAAGGCACTTAGCATCGAAAGAGCCCTTCTGACTCAACCCACAGAATCAACATCATACCATGAACAAAAAAAAACTGCCCACCATACAATTACAACAATAAACCTCGTACATGGGCAAGGAATAAAAACATTACTAATGATGGTATCATTGATGCCAAGGTGGTCATTAGTGCCCCACGCAAAAACATATCCACACCAAAACCACCATCACACAAAACATCAACCCAACAACAATTCAACCATCAATAATCTCAATGATCAAAGGGGACCACCCCAACACAAATTTATCCCAAATGAAAATACACCATTTTGGGGGAACCACTTGAGGACATAATGAAAAGGTTGATCGATGAAAAACTCATCAAGCCACTTACATTTGAGAATTACCAAGAACCTGGTGTCAAACCTCCTTGGAATAACGAGAATCAACTTTTTGAATTCCATAAAATCAAAGGCCACACCACAAACAACTGCATGAGACTCAAAATCATCATCCAAGATCTCATCGA
The DNA here is from genome assembly GCA_007258455.2 of Sequoia sempervirens. Taxonomy (NCBI): domain Eukaryota; kingdom Viridiplantae; phylum Streptophyta; class Pinopsida; order Cupressales; family Cupressaceae; genus Sequoia; species Sequoia sempervirens. The sequence goes on from VDFB02281492.1 coordinate 64,253,572, forward strand.
TAAGAAAATCATAAACATGGAACAACCTACAGGAAATCAGGATCTTAAGATATATAGGAATCCGATGCCAAATCATGGAAACAAAGGGAATAGAAATGATAAAGGGAAGGGCAATGTAAATCATGTATATGAAATAGTCGTTGCCTCCCTAAATGAAGACTGCATGGTCATCACCATCAAGGGCACCCATGCCGAAGATTGTGGAGTCACCACAAGAGGTGGCAAAGTTACCATTGCAGGATCATCCCAACCAAATAGAGTCCCTTCATCTAGATCCGTTCCACATGGCTACAATGTTGTAGATCAACTAAAGAGAATGCCAACACACATCTCCATCATGGAGTTGTTAAAAATATCATCAGCTCATAAGAAGATCCTTGAGGAAGCATTAGCCTCATCCACTGTTCCCGCAGATCTCGATGTAGAGCAATTCCAAGCTATGGTCAGAAATATCATAATGCCTAATCTCCTCACATTTTTTACCAAGATTTCCCTGCCTAACCCTCTCATAACCATGCACTTCACTTAGAAGCCATTGTACACAAGAGAAAAATAAAAAGGGTCATGGTGGATGGAGGTGCAGGCTTGAACATATGCTCCCTAAGCCTCATCAAGCAGTTGAAAATATCAGAAGATTCCATCAACAAAGGAAAGGGCATCATGATAAGAGCATATGATGACCAAGAAAGATTGTCTCAGGGCATGATTAAACTCCTTATTCAAGTAGGGCTGACTCTCATGGAAGCCACTTGTCAGGTCTTGGACCTCAACTTGCCATATAATATCCTCTTGGGACACCCATGGATCCATGCGATGAAAGTCGTAGCATCAACCTTCCACCAATGTGTGAAATTTACACATAATGGACAAGAGGTTACCATACATGGAGATCCTGAACCTTTCTCATATTGCAAGAATCTTGAAGCAAAGTATTACAAAATCCCCCAGATGCCAAAGAATGATGAGGGCCCATCCACACCATATATTGAACCGACCACTCTCACGTCCACTTTTGTGACAGAGACACCCACCACTCCCACCATTCCCACCATCTCTGACATCAAGCTCATGTCATCTAGGAGGATGGTTGTGGAAGCTACAAGCTCCCTAACAATGCTTTTGTGATAGGAGAATTACCACAATCTCCTAGATCATGGGGACATCCAAAGAAAATCAAGCTTCCACATCACAAACATTTCCTAAAGACTATCCTAAATTCACAAGATGGGGAGACCTTGGCCAAGAGGTTATTGAAGCAAATCCATCTCACATGTTATATCAAGATGAAAGACCAACACTTGAATTACCAATGGATGAGACAAGCAAGGGCCTACAAATGATGCTCATAATGGGCTACGACAGAAATCAAAGACTGGGACAAAATGACAATGGGCTCATAATAACTATCATGCCAGAGACATGACCCATAACAAATCTTGGCCTTGGATGTACCCCTTCGAGTATAACCATATGTGGCTAAAGTCCTCTGATTAGAATGATTAATATTTCTCCTCAGCCAATACTAGCAGAAGTACGCTCACCAATATCCATAGATAGAGACATACATAACTTTATAACTAAGACCTATATTAGTAGCGATGACAACAATACCATGACCAATCTACCTAGGTTATTTGAGGACACCACCCTCTGTATGATTAGCACCCTCTCCTTTGAAACAAACCATCAAAATCATGAGATTCATTTAGTATACCCCCAATTGATTGACTATGACCAATGAGGACCATTGGTTCTTGATACATTTGAAAACGATGAGCTACTCTCAGAATTCATGTGATTGCAGGATAATATACTAGATGGAGATCACAAAGTAGGCTTTATAATAGAGTTGGACACACATGCCTATTATGGGGAAACGATTGAATCCTTTAGTCACAAAAGTGAGAAACTAAGAGTCATATCCAAGTCCTTGAGTGAAAACCACACTATGGCACTCTCTGACAAGAAAAAAGTAAAAGGAAAGGATGTATCCAATGGTGAAAACCTCTCTGAGGCACCTGAGGATGAAGGATTCAATCTTCCTTTAAGAGCTATTCATTAGGAGAAGTTAGCAGTCTTGGCTGAAAAATGTAATCTTGCCAACCTAGGAACAGCAGACACCCCGCATATCACATTCTATGCCGAATCACTATTATCAGAAGAGCAAGAACTCCTAGTGGCATTCCTAAAGGAAAGACAAATAAACTTTGCATGGAGTTATGCTGACATGCTAGGGCTTGATCTAGAAACTATGGTTCATCACTTAGCAGTGTATCCAGAAGCAAAGTCAGTCAAACAAAAGCTTCAAAAAATGCATCCTCAAATTGATTTGTTAGTCAAAATGGAGTTCAAAAAGTTGTTAGATGCAGGATTCATATGACCAATAGATTATCCAGAATGGGTATCAAACTTGGTACCTATTTCAAAACCTGATGGAGCCATTAGAATCTGCACAGACTTCAGAGATTTGAACAAGGCATGTCCAAAGGATGATTTCCTGCTTCCTAACATTGACATGATAGTAGACATGACAACAAGACATCTGATGCTATCACTAATGGACAGATTTTCAGGATACAACTAGATCATGATAGCAAAAGAAGATCAACATAAGACAACTTTCACTTGTCCATGGGGGACTTATTGCTGGAACATGATGCCATTTGGCCTAAAGAACGTAGGAGCAACATATCAGTGGGCCATGACATTGATATTCCATGACATGATTTATAAAATAGTTGAAGACTATGTCAACGGCATTCTAGCTAAGTCAAGAAAAAGACAAGATCATATAGCAACCCTAAGTGCTATCTTTGGCAGACTGGAGGAATACAAAGTTAGACTAAATCCCAAGAAGTGCATCTTTGGCATACAATCAGGTAAATTGCTAGGATACATAGTGTCCATGAGGGGTATTGAGGTGGATCCAGCAAAAGTAAAAGCAATCCTCGAGATGGAAGCACCAAAAACATTAAAACAATTGAGAGGCCTCCAAGGCAGACTCCAATCCATTTGACAATTCATAGCACAACTGGCAGAGAAGTAGAACCCATATTCTCACTAATCCACAAGGGAGTAGCATAAAAATGGGATACAAAATGCGAAGAGGCATTTAACAAAATCAAGGAATACCTATTGACACCACCAATCTTAATGCCACCCATCCCAAGAAAGCCATTGATCTTATATGTATCAGCAACAACAACAACCCTTGGAGGTGTCCTAGCTCAGCATGATGAAAATGGAATAGAGAGGGCTATCTACTATATCAGTAGAACAATGGTCAATCATGAGCTAAACTACTCATTCATCAAGAAAGCATGCCTCACAGTAGTGTTTGCATCCCAAAAATTTAGACATTACATGTTGGCGGATAAGATAAAGCTCATCACCAAAATGGGTGATGATACTGTTAGAGTATGACATTAAGTATGTGGAGAGGAAAGAAATCAAGGGACAAGTCATTGCAGACCAACTAGCAAAAGCACCTATTTATTCTGAAAATCCTCTTATCTCAGAGTTTCCAGATGAATCCATTTTTAACCTCAACATAGCAGACCACTAGAAACTATACTTCGATGGCTCATACACATGACATAGATCAGGAGCTGGTGTCTTCTTCATCACCCCACAAGGGGATTGCATACCAAGGTCATACAAACTAGAATTTTCTTGCACCAACAACATCACAGAATACGAGGATTTGACTATAGGTCTCAGGATAGCAGTACAATGGAACATCATAGCTCTCAAAGTCTACGGAGACTCTCAGTTGGTCATAAATCAAGTCAATAATGAATATCAGACCAAGGATGATAAGCTCACTCCATACAAGAAATTGATGGAGACTCTCAAAGAATCTTTCATAGAAATGACATTTGAGCAGATTCCTAGAACCAACAACAGAGCAGCAAACACCATGGCAACAATTGGATCCCTATTAGATATCCCCAACAACGTTCCAAAATATGAATTCTTGATTGAGCATCTTCTCGTTCTCGCATTCAAGGTACCAAAATTAGAACTTGTGTATGAAATCATTGGTCTAGGTGATCCTTGGTATCATGACATCTACACATATCTTCAAATAGAAGTCATACCTACTGACCTAGACCATCAAACCTAAAATGAACTTTTGTTAAAAAGGCATCTAGATTTGTCATCCTAGGTGATACCTTATACTGTAGAAGCATAGAAGGTACCCTACTACGCTACTTAAATGTTGAGGAGCATTAAACACTCTAACTGAAGTGCATAACAGTATATGTGGTTCACACTCGAGTGGAATGACCATAGCCAAGAAACTGCTAAGGATGGGGTATTATTGGCCCACAATGGAAAGAGAAGCACATGATCATACTAGAAGTTGTATAAAATGTCAACAGCATGAGGACCTCATCCATGCTCCAGCTCAAGAGCTTTATCCTATCATCACACCATGGCCCTTTTCACAGTGGGGCCTTGATCTTATTGGAAAAATCACACCCACCTCATCTAATGGCCACAAATTCATGATAACCACAACCAACTACTTCACAAAGTGGGTGGAGGCCATACCCATGACGTATATAACTGGGAAGAAGATCTCAAAATTCATCTTGAACTATCTCATATGTCGCTATGGTGTCCCACAAGCCATTATCTTAGATAATGGGACACCATTCAAGAATCAAGAGGTTCGTGACTTGTACGAGAAATTCAAAATCCAACATCGATTCTCCACCCCATACTATCCCCAAGGAAATGGCCAAGGAAAGGCTACAAACAAAACCATCCTCAAAATCCTCAAGAAAATAGTCAATGGCATAGGTCGTGACTGGCATCTACAGCTTAATCCCGCCATCTGGGCTTATCGAACTAGCATCCGCACACCCACTGGCGCCACCCCCTTCTCCTTGGTCTATGGATTAGAGGTCTTACTCCCCATTGAGATCAAGCTTCCATCCCTTAGAATATCATTGCAAAACCTTATCACTAATGAAAACTACCAAGTGTCAAGATTAAATGAGTTGGAGCTACTGGATGAGAGATGGATAGATGCTTTGAATCACTTGCAAGTCTATCAAAATAGACTCAAAAGGAGCTACAATAAGAAAATCAGAAGCATGACGTTCCAATTCAGAGAAATGGTCTTAAAAGAAAATCAAAAGAATTTTCCAAACCCAAGCAGCAAAGGAAAGTTTGAACCTAATTGGTTGGGACCATTCATCATCAGGAGTTACATATTAGGGGCATATCAGCTATCAACACCCGAAGGGGAACCTCTGCGGGAGCCCATGAATAGCTCCCATCTCAAAAAAATTTATGCCTAAATCTTTCAAGGTATAGAACTAAAAATTAAAAAAATTAGAAAATGTCCTCAAAAAATGGTTACCTTGGTGAAAACCTGGCAAACAGGCGTCTTGGTGACAACAAAAAAAATCAAAAAAGCAAAAAATCCAAAAAAATGAGAAAATGATCAAAAATAGTAAAGAAAAAAATCATCCTCTAGTGAAAACCACTTCGGTGGAACTTTGGGCAAGTACCTTGGTGAAAACCTGGCAAACAAGCGCCTTGTGTAAATAAGCACTTTCCATCCACCAAGATCTTTACGACTTGTTCGGCATCATCCATCAATTTCTCTTCCATCATCCATCATATCTAGATCTCCAACCATCACTCATCCACTTGCATCCACACCATAGCTTGGTCTTGTGTTCGTATAATGATCCCTCCTAGTACTACTCAACCCATTCTCAAGGTCAGTTTTTCCTACCTTTATTGGAGTAGTCTATTGTATCACGCTGGGGGCATGTTCTTATTGGACCGAATTCATGTATGATCTTAAAATCCTCAAATCAAAAAATCCAAAAACATTCAAAACATATCAAAATCCTAAAACAAGTCAAAAAGTCAGTCAAAAGATCAAAAATAGATTCATCTTGTTGAACTACATTGTCTCTAAGCTTGAACGTAGGCACGGTTGATCTTTGATCATCCCCCGAGACATTTAGGTCAGTCCTTTAGGAGTCTGTCATAATAAGCTGACATCTCATTATGTATATCATCATCTATAAATCAATCAAGTCATCGGCTGAACTATGTGGTCTCTGTGTGTATAACGTAGGCAAGGATCATCTGTTGATCAGCCCTCGAGACCCCTAGGATAGGTCTTTAGGTTAGTCTCTTGGTCAAAATCTCAGAAAATCCCAAAAACATATGAAAAATCAAAAAATCAAAACATTTGTAAAACCTCAAAAAATACCAAAAATAGCCTCAAAACATTACAAAAACATCAAAAACATCCAAATATTTGAAAAAATCCATCCACCTCATCTCACTTGCACCCACAATAAACACCACTCATAATAAACTAATCGTCATCATCAACCTTTGGTGAAACAGTTTGAAGCAAGTCTAGCAGATTAAAAGTCAAACTCCAAATGTCAAGTCTTAAGTCTAAGTCAGTGCGTAAGCAAGTTGGTCATCTCTTTGTATCGGTAAACATCATCTAAATTGGTCCCATATCAATCATCCCTTAGAACACTTTGGATAAACGAAATGACATGCTACCATCCACTAACATGTCCTAGGATGAATCCTTCCTACAATGGGCATTATCTTTTGGCAATAAGTTTTGGTTATCATCCTTAAAAAACACATCCTCTTTCCATTAGTGGTATTGAAGAGCATCAATTTGTTTGTTTACTTGGTCTTTATCTTTTGACTTATCTTATTTACGCTCATTCCAAGGACGTCTCAATGATATCCAAAAACAAAGGATTTAGAGAAATAGGAATGGGGCAACGATCATTATCTTTTGTCTACTATGCTTGTTGGATGTTCTTGTAATATAACCTCAGCAAATACTTGCTTTGTTAGGTATGTATGGAAGAGGTCTAGGGCAACTTGTTGACTATTGCATGGATAGGTCTAGGGCAATTTTGGTTCGAGATGCCTAAAACTTTTGAAGTGCATCCTAGCAAGGTTTTTGTATGTTAGGTATGAACAAGAATACTCATATCTATTTGTCGAGTGAAAGTTCATCACACTAAGTACCATGCCATCTTGGTCCTCTATACCTTGATGAATCATACCACATGTGTTATCAAACATAAGAAAAATTGGCCCTTTGAAAATACCAATTCATCGGCAAGTAATCATCATCATCATCATTTGCATTTACATCACCGTGTGTCTTGTTGAAATGACTTCTTCTTTTCTTACTAACTGCACTAACAAGGTACTATGATAGTTGATCATCATCACCATGATCGCCATCGATCTTGCAACCACAAATCATTAGCATATTGCATAAACATATCATATAGGAAACATACACATTGCATTTTAATCATCATATAAATAGGTTATTATAAACATCCTTCATAGATAGGTGCATCCATGTCATTGCATTTCACCCATTACATTTCATCGTATGGCATTATATTAATCATTGCATAAAAATTCATTTGCATTTCACAACCATTTCATATTACCATCTAAATCATCACATAGCATGAACAAAAGCATTCCATAATCATTTTTGCATGATCATAAACAATAGGTATATAAGCATTTAATTCACTAACATACATACTTGCATAACATTAATGACATCATCTCACCACTTTATGTTCACATTACGCATTAACATATCATTGCATCTCATAAAACCATTTCATTATGCATTAACACCATTTCATTTGCATCATATCATGACCATCACATTCATATTACATCCATCCATAAATCATCTCATCTATAAGCATATTCCACACATCATTGCATATACCATAGATCATATCATTTTACATATTAAAATCCATATCACATATCACATTCACATAAAATAAATCATCATATAGATAACATCATTGCACATCATATCATAGGTTAGCATAATATAGATCTATTAGTCATAATCATTGCATAAACATCATTAGAAATAAATGCATCCATAACATATAGAAGTAGAATCATACATGCATAGAAAAAGAGTAAGCATTTCATCACATCAAAATTGGCTCATATATATCATCAATAATGTCACTGTCATAGTACAAAGAATAAATTAGATCACTGTACATATGTGTCAATCAGTACAAAAATCCCATCGGGCTATAAAAAAATGAGCCCATAAGGCACAAAAAGTATATATCATCTCAATCAAGCTTGGTCCCTGTGGATGCTGCCCTCACCCCTATCACCATGACCCTTTGGTGGTCTGTAGCTAGCCCACTCTGAATACTCTATGACCCACTATGCTCTGGGCATAGTATCATGATAAACCCGTCGGTAATACTCTACCTCTCGGATAACATCCCTATAGGATCGAACTAACACTGTACCCTGAGAGGAAGAGGTTGGCATACTCTCTATTTGTTGTCTGCAACCTACCTCACTAGCTGCCTGTAGCTCTATAGCCTATCTTTGCTACACGGCCTAATCCCTCTTGGCCCTGAGCTGCTCTCTCTCAGCCCTCACCTGATCTCTCTCTGCTATCACTGCCTAAACCTGGGCCTGCAACTACACAATTAGCGCATCTCGAGCATCTGCCTGTCCCTGTGGCTGTACATGTGGCTGCACCCGAGGTTGATCCTTGTCTCGTGGTGGCTCCTACTGCTGATCCTACTTATGTACATCTATGTGAACTAGCAGGACTAGAGGCACAACTGGTGGATCCTATCGAATCTCAGCCCTTGTTCCTCGGCTGCATCCTCTCCCTCTGCCTCTAACTCTATGCACATCTTGATCCTTGCCTGGAATGGTTATCCAAAGTGGAGGTCAGAACTAGTCCCTATAGGGCTGAGTGGTACCTAGATCTACTAAATCCTGATCATAAGCCCATGGCCAGGCTACCAAGTGCCTGAAGCTGTCAACTGCCTCTGAGGTAGGAATACCATGTCCCTATGACACATGTGTCATGTTGCGAGCAAAGATGGCTACATAGTCGTCATCCGGTCAATCTTGTAGCTCTCTGAACTGACATTGTATGTGCCCAGGAAGGTACCTCTCAATCATCGTATGCTCCTGCCCCTACATGTATTAGTCCTGGTGGTAGTAGAAGAGTTGATCGACATCGTCAGCCCATCCAGGCTGACCAAGGTATGGATGCAAGGTGAAAACTAGCATCTTGTCTAGGACCCGCTTCCAGTAGGGGATCCTGTGCTCACTAGTGTGTGTAAAGGACACACCGCCTTTGTATCATGCCACAAGGGAATTGTCTACCCCCATCAAAACTAGAACGACACGTGGATGTAGTATAGAAATGTACTCCCATTCCTAGACATGAAGTAAGGTCACCCTAGCCCCCAGTGCTCTGCCATCCATGTAAACATACTCATGTAAGTCTCTGTAAAGTAAAGCGAGAAACATAGGCCCCTATGCAAAACAAATAGGCCTATCTCGGACCATTCGCTCCCAGCAATACCCCCAGCCAAGACTGAAATATTGCCCTCGTCTGTCTAGGGCAACAAGACTCGAAATGATGGATATAACCATCCAGCGGTAAAGAGGAGCTATGACCCTATATTGCTCTAGCTCTATTTGTCCCTCACAATAGATGATGTCCCATGTGGCGAGGACTCTGACGCAAGCCTCAAATCCCTCATCCATATCATGGATCGCTTGTCAGCCATGAATCGATAATCGTAGAATGTGCCAAACATCCTCCAAAGTGATGGTAGCCTTGGCAGTGGGGAGATGAAAGGATGATGTCTCGCTATGCTACCTCTCAGCCAGCACTGGCAACATCCCTAGGTGAGTGCGCATGGCCGCTATGTATGCAATATGCCATAATCCTGTAACTCCCAGTCGATCCTAGTCCCTGTCGCTCAGTTCTCGTAAGATGCTAGCCAAATCTTGCGACCGGTGCTCCTGAGAGTAGAGCTCCCTCATTGCATTCTGCATCAAGGAAGGTCAACGTGTTAAAATTTTTGAAAAATTCTTGGTCGAATGCTATAGAAACATCCCCAATAGTGTAGTTTGTGATGGCATCACAGTTTGATTTTACTCAAACTCCAATGCTCGAGCCCAAAAAGACCATATGGTGCCACCATGGTGCACTTTACCCTCTAGCGTTGCAATTTTCATGAAATGGTTGACACTGCAGCGCACTTTATCAAACTGACCCACCGAGCCCGAGCCCAGCATCAGAGTTTTTAAACTCTGAACTGCACTGCTGTGGTGCAAAAAAAAACCGCGCAACGCAGTTTGAATGCATAGCGGCTCTATATAGTGCCACTAGAGGCGAGCCACTCCTTTTAAGCATTAATTAGGGCATTAAATGAAAAAAATGAAGCTTGGGTTAGGGTCACATACTAGTGCCCCAATGCCAGGTGGCCGCTGGTATGTCTGAACTTGATCAGTGATGTGTAGGGGAAGTTTTTGTTGCGCCATATTGCCATAGAGTCATAGCTCAAATCTCAAGTTAGCTAGCGGAGGTGTGTGAAAATGACTTGAAAGTGACCCCTTGGGCCCCTTTTAAGCCTAAAAATTAGGGTTTCTTAACCCTAAATAGCTGTCCTACTAGGGTTTTGGACCCCTAAACCTGTTTTTGTCCATTTCAGGCTTGTTTTTCATCATTTTATTGCATTTAGACATGCTTTTAGCCTCCCGGGGCCATTTCAAACCTATTAGGTACTTTGTCATTATTTTTCGTGTGATCACCCAAAAAAAATAAAATTTTCATCCAATCTCTCAAAGGGGCATTATAATGGCATGTTTCCTCCCACCACGCAGCAGTGGGGCAATTTTTTAAATATAATTTTTTTTTGGCTTTGATCGAGATCGTTTATTCTTTGAACCAACACAACAAGTGCATTGCTTCAAAAAGGGGCAAATTGTAGACACATAAAATATATTGATTGATATTGTGCATGTGATCCTAACTTACTAACATTGTTTCTTCTTGAATCATCCCTTGGCTAACCATTTAATCAAATTCCCCCATTTGATTAAATTCATCAATATTCCTTTGTTAATTAAATAAATCACTTTATCTAATCAAGTCATCTCTTTTGTTAATTAAATCAATCCATCTGATCTAATTATCCCTATTTAATTAAATAATCAATTTTATTTGATTAAATCTCTAAAGTCTGTTCATTAAATTAAATAAATTAAAACATTATTTAATTTAATCTAACACCATCTCTTTTAATTAAATAAATCAAAATCCTTGTTTCATTATTGTCTTATCATATTCCTCTTTTATTTGATTTAAATAAATCCATAAATCCAAGTCAAGTAAGTCACATCTCAAATCTCTTGTTAAATTAATTAACCCTTGATTAATTTAATCTCATCTCATGTCCCATCCTCTAGATAATGCAAGTTGCACATGAAAATAGATTTAATTCATTTATTAAATCTCTATTTTCCTCACAAGGCATCTTTTGGAATATTCTATCAATTTGAATTCAAAAATTCCAAGTCAACATGTACATCCAACAAGGCAATAACTTCTCTTACATGTCCTTTGCCTTGAGCCAAGTGGCATTTATTGCATTTTCCCTTCCCTCTTGCATGTCATTTCAACAAATTTGAAATTCAAATATTATGCATTTATTGGCACAAACCCCAAATCTTGCACATCCTCCATCCATTCATAGCTTGACAAGTGGCATCATATCATTGGATGAATGTTAGTCCCACATTGCTCAAATTTGGACATTCATCCATCTTGGAATTCTATAAATAAAGAGCTCATATCCTCATTTCATCATCCACAAACATTGCAAAGTTATTATGCTAAAATATTTAGCCATTTCCATCCATCATTGAATTCTTAGTTAAGATTTTTGTAGATTTGGCTTGGAGTTCTCATCTTTCATCAACACAATCAAGCTTGCATAATAGGAATTGGGAAAGGGCCAGTTTTCACATCAAATTGGCACCAATTCCCCCATGGGATCATGAGTTTGGACATCTAATTAGGATTTAATCTTTATTTTATCATTTTCATTGTGTTCTCTATTATTTTCATTCCTAGTTTGAGGTTGTAAATGGATTTCATGGGGAATCCTTGTTTTAGCTTGCAATTCCTTGTTTAACTTGTTTACTCATGTTGTTTTGCAAGTACTAGGAAAGGGTTCACACACAACCATTTCATCATAATAACCTTAGAAAAACTCATAAACAACATAAACCATATCACACACGTGTCAACCATAAGGTTATCTCACAAACATAATTCAGATGTTCATGATGTCAAATGTATCATCCAAAGAGTATAAAAATAGTAGAATGTTAGAGTCATAACTGAAAATAAGAGCATAGTATCATGAGAAACTAAAGCATCTATCTATCAAACTGAATCAAACTAAAATAGAGTGTCACAAGTAGAGGGACACTACAATAGGGGTTGAGGGTTTATGGTTTTAGGTTTTAGGGTTGAGGGATTAAGCGTTGAGGGTTAGAGTATTGGGTTGAGGGTATAGGGTTGAGGGTAGAGGGTATTGGGTTGAGTGTAGAGGGTAGAAGGTTTAAGGGTTTAGGGTTTAGGGTTTTAGGTTTGATGGTATAGGGTTGAGGCTTGAGAATTGAGGGTTTAGTATTGATGACCTATTGTTTTGAGGGTTTAATGTTATAGGGTTGAGGGTATAGGGTTGTGGGATTAGGGTTGAGGATAGAGGGTATTGGTTTCAGGGTAGAGGGTAGAGGGTTTAAGGGTTCAAGGTTCAGGGTTTAGGATTGAGGGTAGAGGATATTGGGTTAAGGGTAGAGGGTAGAGGGTTTAAGGGTTTAGGGTTGACCTAGTTTGAGGTAGAGGGTTGAGGGTTGAGGGTTAAGGGTTAAGGGTTGATAATATAAGGATTTAATAGAGATCGAGGAGAGGGAGAGAGGGTATGAGGGAGAGACTTAGAGAGAGAGAGAGAGAGGAGTGAGTGAGAGACAAAAAGAGAGAGAGTAGGTGGGAGAGATATAGAGGGATTGAGTGATAGAGAGAGACACCTAAGAGAGGGGGTGGGAGGGAGAGACTTGAGAAAGAGTGAGAGAGAGATTAGGTTTTAGGTTTTAAGGTTTACTGGATTAGGGTTTAAGGCATAGTGTCTAGGGTTGAGGGTTTAGGGATAAGTGAGAGACCTAGATGGCTAAGGGGACGGATGGCTAAGGATAGAGAGAGAGAGAGGAAATAAACCTATAAAAAATAAAATTTGTCATAATGTGAGCATGTTTTGAAGAAGTTGAGATGTAGCCATTTTTTTACAAGACATAATGTGCTATAATTATAATGTGATCATGTTTTGTTTTTCTCTAAAAATGGTAAAAAAACTCAATATACTTGTGATCTCTAGGCCCACATTCTATATATTCTCTTGGTTATACATGTGTTTCAACAAAAAGAAGCTTTTTCATTCCTTGATAAAGTGTGCATGCAAGTTTTTTACATTCTACCACCATTTTATGATCTTTCCACTACCTTTGCTTGAAATATCATTTTTTTTTACATCAAATTTGATAGATAGCAATTCAAGTCTCAATTCCATTCAATAGTGATATACAATTAAACTTTGGATGGGAAAAAGCTTTTGAAAAACTCAAATTGTTAAGGAGTTTGAAGCAAGAAAAAGTAAAGGGTACACAATTGGGTTGAACTCCTCCATTCAAATCTCTATTTTTTAGGTATGTGAAGTCTTTACACATTTTCTTTATATTTTATTTCATTCTATTTTGGCTTGCTTTGATTTTGTTATTTTTTATATTCCATGTTCATCATTGTTTTTTGGCATGATAACCTTATCTTGTCAATGGATGTTTTAAATTACACAATTCTTTATACTTTCCAATTACATTTTTAAACCACATCTCTTTGAGGCATTTTGTTAAAAAATTGACCTACCTTGTGTATGCTTCCAAATTTTGTATACACACATATATGAGAGAAGTTATAAGTATGTAAACTAATACATCATTTTTCAATCATTTTCTATGGATGTGCATACCCCTCTCCAAAGCTTTCATTTTGTTATAGGCATGGGGGATGTTGGAAAATGTAGTGGAATTTGGTTTTACACATAGAAATTGCATATGCTTGAAATTTTCTAAATCCCTTTCAACAAATTCATTTTGTTCATATCCTATAATCATTCTAGTCCACAAGGAAATATCTCATTGAGGTATTTTTTAAAATAGTTATACCAAGTAGCTGATTTCCTTGTCTATGCTACCAAATTTTCCATACATGTCTACAAAAGAATTTTATCAAACAACATAGACAAGGAAATCAGTTGTTTGAAGAAATTCCTCAAAGAAATGTGGTCTCATGGTGATGTTCATTTTTTTAAATAGTTGATTGCATTGTCTATGCTACCAAATTTTCCATACATGTCTCTAGAAAATTGGAATATACTCCCACATTGATAGATCTTTGAATCTGTTTTAGTTTTCATCCCTATTTATAAATTTACCTCATCACTAAACTTATCCATCACTAATGTTGTGATATATTTTAAATTTTTCCTTGATTAGTCTACCTACAATGGATTGTAACCCTTATCTCCACTGTTTCAAGACTCTTTCTTCAAGGCTAAGTTAGCAACATGGGGAAATGTCTAGCCTATCTTGCAATCATGGAATTTCCACAAGACCACATTTCTTTAAGGAATTGGATCAAAAAATTCATGTGAGCATTGAAAATCTAGTGAACTCACTAGCTTGTAAATGTGGTATGTTTGAAAAGGTAGGGCCTTCTTGAAAAAATATCTTATAGAAATAGGGTCTCATGGTGATCTAGCATGTCAAAGGTACCACATTTTGCATACATGAATATGAAAACATTATTTTCAAACAATTCACATGCCTTATCCATGTGTCCATTTTGAGCCTATCTTGCAATCATGGCATGCCACATGACCACATTTCTTTAAGGCATTCCATCTAAAAATTCATGTGAGCAGCTATTGAGCTCACTAGCTTGTCAATGCAGTAGGGTCGACAAGGTAGAGGCTATTTGAAAATATGTCTCATAGAAATGTGGTCTCACATATATCACCATGAGACCACATTTATATGAGGAATTTTTTCAAACAATCCCTACCTTGTCAACCCTACCACATTGAAAAGCTAGTGAGCTCACTATCTTGTCAAAGGTACCACATTTTTCATACATGTCTACCAAAAAATTATTGTCAAACAATTCACTTGCCTTTTCCATGCTTCCATTCTTATCTTGTAATCATGGCATGCCAGATGACCACATTTCTTTAAGGCATTCCATCAAAAACTTCATGTGATATTTGTCTATGCTAGAAATACTCTTCTACAAGATGATTGTAAGTATTTTGTATGAAGCCTTAAATGACATTTTATTTATTTGTATGGATTCATATTTTAGGAACTAATATTTGTCTCTTTATCATGCTACAGGTAAAATTATTTGCAATTTCAAGGAAATGAACAAGTAATAAACCAACACATGAAGGTTACAAAACTAATAAAGAAAAGAGAAAAAGGTGGATGAGGGAACATCATCAAAAGAAGAAATTGGATATGCTTGACGAAAACAAGCCAAATGAAAAGCAACTTAAACCATTAAAAAGATAAAAGGAATTGGTAGCACAAAGGGCATGAATGTGAAAGTATCGTGCTAGGACATATTTGAATATTGTAGTTGCAGAAACACCCTCTCCCACAAGTGAATATGGAGGAACACCATCTACCACAAGTGAATATGGAGGGACATCATTTTCCGCAAGTGAATATGGAGGGACACCATCCACCACATCTCAAGTTGAGATTACATCATCACTCGTATTTGAGGAAGGAGGTACACCATCATCCCCATTTCAACCTCAAGGTATATTATCTATTCCACCCTCAATTGAAGGTGCGTGATCTAGTCCATCTCACTTAAATATTGATGAAATTCCTAATGTTGAGATGTATGTATCGAGGAGAACACCACCTATAATTTTGCATAGAAAGCCAAAGTTTTTTATTAATATTGATGAGAATATTTTGCAACCAATGGAAGGTAAGATTCTAGAATGCACTTGTAGAAGATATGCTGATACGATTTGAAAATTGTTCTTTGAAAAGTTAAATGAGACCAAAATATGTCAATGATTTGTTGAAATGATTCAAGGTATAAAGTATAGAAACATCATGAAGATTCTTGGGTTGACATCATCAAATGCTTCAAGTGAAAATTCTATTTTGAAGAATCTAATGGATTCTTATGAGAGTGTGGGTAAGGCCTCATGCTCAAAAGGTAGTAATGTAACCCAATGTGTCATTACACTGCCCTTGGTAAGTAATCAAACAAGGATATCTCCTCTCATTAGAAAGACGAGCCAACAATTAAGAATTAATAGAAATTTTTTATCAAGAGTCATTCAAATGCACCAAAGAATTGAGGACACTAATTAGACTGAATTATAGGCATGATTCTTAGGGAGACTCCCATGAAAAGATAAACCAATTGTTGAAGCATTGAGAACACTAATTGAAGACTCTTTGAAGAATAACACAAGGCCAAATTTCTAAATGAAAGGGATGTGGTAAGAAGGAGAATTGGTGGTCAAAATCATGAACCACATCCAAATCATTTTTTGGATACAACTCAAACATAATTTTTCATAAATTTCAAGACGATTATCCTCAAACTCAAATTTTCCGAAGGTATTTTTAAATTATTAAACCTTTTTATGTCAAGATAAATCACACACACACTACTTGTTTTTGTAGATTACATATTGAAATTTCTAACTATTATAATGTTTATCATTCTATATGTTTAGATTTGCATACTAACAATGTTTTGTAGGATTGTGGAATACATGTCCCACCAACACCTTCAAGAGAGTTCTTATCAAAAAATCTATGTGAAAGAGAGGATGGAAAAATATTCTATAGGAAACTATGCTTGGATGGTTCATGTTAGTGTTGTGATGGCTTGCAACATATATCGGTATGTCAACATATGGAAATAACACATGTGGTTGGAAAGAAACTATTAGATTTTAGGAAGTATAAAAGGGTGTCATATGTTACAAAAGATGGTAATCAAGAAAAAAGGTGTGATTTGGTTATTTATAAGATGTTAGTGTATCAGTTTATGTCTACATTTCATCACAATATAGTGTATGAGTATGTAAGGCATACCATAGAGATTGATGGTTGGAATTTCAATTCAAGTTATGCAAGGACACCTTTCCAATTGGTAACATAGTTTTAGTGGTTGAATTTGTAGAGAACTACACTCTACAACCATAGCGTGAGGTGTAGTCACAATATTACAACTCCACATAGGTTTCTATATTTGTGCACATAGCGCTAGTTCATGTAGCTAATACTACACAGGACCAAAGGAAGGTATTGAGGGAGTACCACTTTTATATTAGTGATGATCGTACACATTCTCTAGATTTCATGAAAGGTTGCTTCAAGCTATTCTACAATGATTTTCCTCGGAGGGGCATAGCATACAATCATCATATAATAGGTTCAGATAACTATGTAGAATAGTTCAAGAAATCATGGATGGTGTATTGGTTGAGCAAGATGCATGTCATTATAGTTGTTTAGCATATGTGAAACTTTTGTGAGGTCGATCATGGAAAGGGGGAGCATGATGGTGCAGTTGTATGTTTCAAAAGAGCATTAGCATGAGTAGAGTTAAAGTATAAATACAATGCAAAGTTGATAGATGCAAAATCAATCGTTGAGTGGCTTAATGCTTCAATGGTTCTGGGTAATGAAGGTAAGTCTTTATTTTGTAGATTTTTTTGGTTGATGGATGATACTAACATTGCACCATATGATGATTGTTGTACATTGATAGGATAAAGTGAGCTACACACTTTCCTTAGCTCAAATGCAAGTTCATGGAGTATCCATACATAGAAGATGGCATGCTTTTTTTCTTCATGTACAATGCAAGCTTGGGATGAGTGGGAGTCAAAGGAGTGGGTTGATGAATGGTGATTAATTTATCTTATACCATTTCACATGTATGACAATATTATGACATTGGAACTGACATAGATGCAATCATCAGTTGACTTTGACCACATATCAGATCTAGTTCAATCAAATAATATATCTTCTTGCATAGTTTTTGAAATTCCTATTGTTATTTTAATTTTTAGTGTATTTGTAATCTTGACTAAATTCATCTAATTTTCTACACATATCAATGTAGGGCATGTTTATGCAGTTATTGTAGATGAAGATAACGTAGAGAGAAAAAAATATTACTTGTTTCATTATGTTGAGGCCAAAAATTAACTAGAGGCCCCAGTTATAGATGGAGAAAACATTGACTACCCTATAGGGTCAGTGGTTATTACTAGAACATGGCTTAGAAGGTACCCACATAAGAGTGTTAATTTTTGGTTATTGCAGGACTTTGAAATCCATCAGAAGATTGTTCATTACTCAAGCCTTGTTGTGGCATCCTTCAATGTTCATTTGATCAAATATGGGGGTATACCTATGAATAAGACAATATGGATGGTGCATGAGTCTGACTATGAGGTAATACTTGAGACAATTAAGAGTAGAGTAGACCCAGATGGTTTGTTTGACTGATTTGTAAGTACTCACATTGGTTCTTATTAATTTGTAAGTATGGAAATTAATTTGTATGATGACAATGCTACCATATAATGTTTATATCATGTATGTAGGTGATTGATGAAGATATTAGACTTTCAAATGTAGCACACTTTACATTTAGAACTATGGCAAAGGATACAAAGTTAAATGGAATTTTTATTTTTCTCAAAAAATATCCAAAAAATTTGATGTAGGATATTCTCAATAGATTAGTAAACTAAGTGGAAGATTAAATTGTGTTATTTTTATAACATGTTACAAGTTTCCATAAGGTTGGAAAGTATTTGTTTGGTTATTTTATATTCATGTTGATCCTCATTACTTCGAGGACCCTCTAAAGTTTAATCCTATAGATGGGAGTTATGCTTGATATGCATATAAAAATTACCTTTTAAGATATTCAATGGACTATGTTGACTAGTGATAAGTTATAAAATATTTCCTAATTGAGCACACAAGTTTTAGATTATTGACATATCACATGTTTATTTGAATTGATTAAGTGATTATGTGATTATTAATATTTACAATCTATTTTCTTTGTTTAGGTGGGAGCTAGTAAATCCAAATGAAGTTATAAAGTATATGAAATATCCAAGACTATCAGATGGTACTAAATTATTCATTTGAAGTTAACCTCATCATGACCACCTAAGATGTAGACATTATAAAAGTGTGTCAAGATTAGCGAGAGAATTTAAAGTTATCCATTTAAAGTTAACCTCATCATGAGCACCTATGATGTAGAAATTATAAGAGCATCTCAAATGCATGAGCAAAGTACCTAAGGTATCCTTGAATCATATTTTTGGTTATTGTAAGAGAATCTTATAAGTTGAGTTTATGTGCATGAAAATGGGGCACATTGATTTAATATTTGATTTTAGAGGGGTGCTGAAATTCACATAGGTTGATTTTTTCTCTTGATTTTGTATTACCACTTGATATTTTTGACAAATAATTGTTCCTACAAGTACAAAAACTTGGGTTTCATATTGTTATATGAAGCATATTAGAAAATTGTAGCACACACATAAGAATTAGGACTACCAAATAAATCTCATTTTATTGTAAACACCATATTAATAATATAGTGAGTGTAATAACCATTGATCATTTCCAATCATTATTTTTCTTCTTTTATTCTTCTATTATAACTAGCACCAATTGACTAACTTATTATAAAAACTTTATTTATTAAAACAAATCAACCTAATGATTATATATCAATATCAATATACCATACCACCTATTCACATAGACATTTAAGAAGTTTAATTTGTAAACATCTTTTATGTATAATGTCATAAAATAATGTTAACATGTCATAAAAATAATCATATTTACAACTAATAGAAGCATGTATGACTTGTTAGATGTTGTTCAAGTAACATGAATTAACTCAAGTACCCCACAATTCAACTAAAAATTTATGGCTGGCCTCAAACATTTATAATTTGGTTTGGGATCTAGTTCCTTAGTGCCTATTTATTGCTGACCTCAAACATTTGTAATGATATTTACTCAAATTTTGAAATTTATTTCTTTCCCTCAAACATTTGTAATTCATGCAATGTAATCCCTTAATAGTCTGAATTGCAAAAGGGTAGAAATCTTTGACGACCTGTTACCTAGAAACCATGTCAGTTACAAGTAATTTGTGTGAGCCATTAGGATAGAGTAGGGCACCTTTGAAATAACCTCTCTTAGTTTTTTTTCCTATGGTGTCTATTTTTCACTTGATGGAAAAAGTGTCAAATGCAAGCAGTGTAATATTGAAAAGTGGTGCAACTTTCATTATGCAACTTGTTTGAGAAAAAAGACCATTCCAATGCATCCATATTTGGTATGTTTATGCTATGCATGGACCTCTTTTGTAACCAAACATGTCAAATCACTCTGAGATACTAGCTAGATCTCTTAAGATTCCAAAGTGCAAAATGGCTACAATCTTCAACAGGCTATTACTCAAAAATTGTGATGCTTCAAAACTCTCTTTTTGAGGCCACAAGATTGCATTGGTCCCCTCTACAATAAAATATATTGGTTTTTGTTATCTCAGAGTCATTTTCTTGTGGTGTCCAATTTTCACTTGATGAAAAAAGTATCAAATGCAAGAAATGTAAAGTTGTAAAAGTGGTACAAATTTTATTCTGCAACTCGTGTGACCAAACAGACTATTCCAATGCATTTGTATTGGTAATTTTATGCTAGGAATGGTCCTCTTTCACACCCAAACACATTGAATCTACTTTGAGCTACATTGAATCAACTCAATCTATTAAGAGTCCAAACTATAAAATGGTTGTAATATTTTATAGGTTATTACTCAGAAACTATGACACTTAAAAAATCTCTATCTAAGGCTACAAGACTATGTTGGCCCCCTCTACAATAACCACTATCAGATTTTGATATCTTAGAGGTGTTCCTCATGGTGACAACTTTTCAATTGAGGAAAAAGTTGTCAAATGCAAGTAGTGTAAAGTTGAAAAATGGTGCAACTTCCTCCTTCTATAGTACAAGCTTTGAAAATTGTCTGGATTTCATTTTTAATACATCTCATGAGGCTATGTAGAGTCTTCCTTCTCTCTGTCGCACCCCTCCTACTAACCTCCTTTCACTATCGGTACCTCTCCACCCACAAAACTTCATTGTATCTTATAACCTTTTTGAACAGTGTCTTTCCAAATTCATTTCATAATTGTTCAACTCCCTTTTCACTTTCAGTGTTCTATGATTTGAACCACATAATTTTCCCACTTTCAACTCTCATAAAATACTTGGATTTGATACACATAAAATTGCTAATTAACCATATAGAAAGATTATATCAAAACATCATACAAATTTTCTTGAGTCAATCACCAAAATTGGATTGCACTATTTATAGAGGAAAAATGTGAAACCAAAACAAACAAATAAAACTAAATTGTTATTTTTATTGATGTCAATTGCACTGAAATCAGATTCTCATGCATTATTTTATCTTGTATTTTTTTCATTACTTTCTCATCTTGTATTTATACTATCTCCAACCTTGAAAAAAATCCAAAGTTGGCCATCCAAATTCAAATTCAAATTAGGTTGGCACCAAAACATCCTCAGGTAGAATTAGAATGAGGGTAACCCAAACTCATGCTCCACGAGGACCCAAAATAGATCCAACACACTTCATCAACAACTTTCAAAGACAGTGCTTAACATAAGGTTGACCAAACTAGTGTCAAACACATAGAACAATTAAGCTTGAAACTTCTAGAAACCAAAAATATCTTTAATGCAATCAAAACATCTTAAATTTAGAACTGCAAGCCAAAAGACTTCATCAAATAGAAATCTAGACCAACAACTTTTCTCCTAGACCTCAACCAAAACAAAAAAATATATTTTTCACAACTAGTAAACACAACTCAAACTTCACAACGAACCAATCAGCCAAAAATCTAGTTATAGAAACCTTCAAACACCATGACCAACATATTTGAACCACATGAACATAGGAGCAAATACTGGATCAACAACTAAATACCTGTAAACTTTCTTTAATAAAATTTTCTCAATATCCTCAACATATTTAGCCAATAACCTGTAACCATGATACTAATGACAATAGAAATCAGTAGATAACTAATTGAGTAGTTGACATCAATGACAATGCCTTCATTCATTTCTCCATTCTTGCAACAATCCCCCACTTTGTCATTCATGGCAACACATGATGTGAAAAACCATGAAAGAAACCATACCAGTTCTGAATATACTTCTCAATATTTTTTCTTTTTGTTTCTCCCCCTCATAATATTATCTTCCTCATTACCTTCTTTCTCTCATTATATTTCTCTTTTTTCACATGGTTTATGTCCCCCTTTGACATGAATGACAAAGACAAAAAATAATGTTCATTGAATCTTCCTTTGACATGAAAACATAATACTCACAATGAAAACCCCTGAAACTACATGCTCCCCATGAGAGGTAGCCACCAAAACATTAGTCCAAAAAGATATAACCATGAATCCATAGGTCTAATGCATCTCCAAATTCATATTATTTTATGACGGAGGGGCAATAACCCCTAACTTCTCTTGGAGATACAAAAAAGTATCTTTAGGAAGAGCCTTTGTAAATATCTCAACAATTTGATCCTTTGTCAGAATATACTCAAACTTCACTTCATTCTCCATGACCTTCTCTCTTAATAAATGATATCTGATAGATATATGCTTCATCCTTGAGTGCATCACAATATTCTTTGAAATATTAATTTTGCACTTATATTATCATAGAAGATAGAAATAGGTTCATCATATAGCACTGTGACATCTTTTAATGTTTGTTTCATCCATAGAACTTGTGTACAACAAGATGTAGCAGCAATAGACTTAGATTCAATAGTAGAAAAAGAGATTGAATGTTTCTTCTTACTCAACCATGCCACCAATTTGCATCAAAGAAAGAATGCTCCACCACTTGTACTCTTTCTATCTTTTACACATCTAGCCCAATCTACATCTATATAGGCACTAAGTGTATAACAGGATACCATAATTCATAATCTAGAGTGCCATTCAAATATCTGAATATTCTTTTAACTATAGCAACATGTGTTTCCTTCAGATCTTCTTGAAATCTAGCCACAAGATAGACCACATGCATAATATTTGGTCTACTAGTAGTCAAATACAGTAAACCACCAATCATAGATCTATACTTGCTCTGATCAACCTTAGGTGAATCATCATCTTTACCCAATTTGCAACTCATCACCATAGGAGTACATTCCGGTTTGGAATTATCCATCTGAACTTCTTCAACATCTCTCTCACATACTTAGACTATGAAATGAAAATTCCCTTCTCTGTTTGATTTATATGTAGCCCAACAAAGAAATTCATCTCCCCAAACATAGAAATTTAAAATACTTTCTACATTTTTTCTATCCTTGTTGAATCAAATACCTATCTAGAACCTTGCATACCAAGCTCTAGGAGCTTGCTTCAATCCATATAAAGTTTTCTTCAATCTGCACACCATATTTGGTTGATCTATAAACTGAAATCCTCCTAGTTGTTCCATATAAAATTCTTCCAGTTCACCATTTAGAAATGCTGATTTGAAATCCATTTGATAGACTCTACAATCTTTATGAGCATCCAATGCCAAGAACATCCTTATAGCTTCCACTCTTGCTATTGGAGAAATTTTTTCTTGAAAATATATGCCTTCTACTTGTGAGTAGTCTTTACACATAAGCCTCTCTTTATTTCTAACAACTTATCCATTATCATTCAAATTATTTCTATATACCCATTTTGATCCAATGATATTTTTATCTGCAAGTCTTGTGACCAATTCCCAAGTCAAATTCTTCTCAATCTGCAAAATTTATTCTTTCATTGCTTCCTTCCAATGTTCATCTTTATAGGCTTCACTTACTCTCTTTGGATCAATCTCATAGAATAGACATAAATTTATTTCTATAGTAGCTTTGATTTTGGTTAACATTCCTTTTTTCTTGTCTCCAATAATTTAATTTTCTGAATGATTCCTCTATACATATTTAGGTGTCCTAGGGGACATCACCAGAGCATCTTCTTCTCTTTCATTCTATTCATCCTACTTTTCTGTTCATCTTTATCTTTTTCTTCCATAATTTCTTCTATTCTTGCGTAGTCATGTTCATTAGACAATATATCCATCAACGTCCACAAAATTCTTTATTGTCTCATCAACCTTCACATTCGAGCTCTCTACAATCTTTCTTAGTCTTTTATTGAAACATTTGTATGCCTTGCCTTCAGTAGAGTATCCAAGAAATATGCCTTGATCACTTTTTGCATCAAACTTACCCAAAGTTTCCTTATCTCTTCTAATATAGAATTTTCTTCTGAATACCTTGAAATATTTTATTGTAGGAATTATGATGTTGAGTGATCCAAATAGTTCAACCATGGAAAGAATGACCCTAGCAACTTCATTGAAACATATATTAAAAAATGTAGATTCAATTAGCAAACAATTAACTAGGTTGCAAGATAGGAGACAAGTAGCTAGGGCTTATTATGTGGATAAATTATCATATAAAGATGTAAAAGATTTAAAAATTACAAAAGGTAATTTGTGCGCATTATTCATTGACCCACTATCAAATGCAAATATCTCCTTCAAAGCAAAGAGGTTTCCTATTCATTGGTGCCACCATCAACAAATTAGGAACTTTTTTATGATAGGTGGTACATGGTTTTTGATTACTCACTGTGCAACAATTGTGATGTCCCACAGTATTTCCTTAGGAAACTAAACTGTGAGTTCATATTGAATAGAATACCAAATTATTTTGATATGAGGGACTTCCAATGGAGAGATGTAGGATTGGCTTAGGATAGACCCGATGCACAACAGGATCCTATGCAGAAAGGGAGATGACCTCTCGCTAGGATGCCTCATGAGCACATCATTATCCCTTCTCTCGTGAAGCAGAGTACCGATGTAGAGACTTTGCAGGAAATTAGCTCTTTGACCTAGAGTGTCATCTAGCATGCCATCACTATTCTATAGTGCCATCCAGGGGAGTCTTTGAGTGGTGGCCTTCAAACCCATTTGTGCCAATCTTGCAGGGCAACTTGTTCATATGACCCCACTAACACTCAGGAGGTTGCTTCATAGGATCCATTTATAGCTATGGAGATGGAGAGGGTAGCTGACATTTTGCATGAGGCATATGGCATTGATACTCAGGTAAAAGTTAGCATGTTCATTTAATTTAATTTATTAATTTTTGATTTTGAAATGCAAGATTAACTAATTTAGTTTTATGATTTTAATAAAATTGCAAGGGCACAGTGTTGTTGTTGGATACACTGGCCCTACACTTACTTATTTCTCCACTACATCTACCATTGAGGTATGTAACTAGTAAACAATTATAAATTTATTACATGTTAATAACATTATTTGATGAATGGTATTTTAATATTTTATTTTTGATGTTGAATAGGCTAATATTGGAGGTTTTGTGGGAACATCTCCCAATGCCAGTGGATTTAGTCAAACCTACACGTAGGTAATAGTATAAAGAGTTTAACTAATGAATTTTACTTAATATATTTGTGTAGTTTATATTCATATCATTGATTACATTGCATTGCGCATATTTCAAACTAAAAGAATTACTTCTCATTCCATAACTAATACCTAGATGTTGATAGATGACAAAATTTCAACTACATATAGTTGTTTAGAAAGTCAACATAAGAAGTGATGCAATTACTTAACATAGCATAAGTAATAAGTAGGAGAAGCTTCCAATTGCATTTGCTTGTCATGACATTCCATGAGACCACTTTCTACTGAGGCATCTTTTCAAACAGTTCACTACCTTGTCTATGCTATGGATGCCTAGAAGGAATATACGAAAGAATAATAGTAAGCAATAGCATAGACAAGGAAATTATTTTAAAAACATGCCTCAAAGAAATGCAGTCTCATGATGATGTCCATCACCATGAGACCCAATTTCTTTGAGGCACTTTTTCAAACAACTCACCGCCTTTTCTATCCTATCACATTTTCCATACATGTTTGTATTATGTGAATTGTGAGAACTTTAATGATTGTAATAAAACACACAAAACCAATGGAACATTTACATTAAGGAAATTGAAATAAAAAATAAACTTGATAAAACTATTGCTCAAAATTGTTCCATTGTTCTCTATTCTCAAGGATCCTCTAAATCATTAGTGCTCTCAGATTTGTATATTGCACTATGACTTTTTGGATGACAACCTAAGAAATGAGATGTTGTCTAAGATGTTGCATGATTGATCTACAAATGATATGATGCTAAGATTATGGTTCTGCTATATAAAATGGAGATTATACTATGATAATGATGCTAAATTCTATGATGCAAATGTTGTATAAAGGATAAAATGATAATGGAAATGCAACTATGAAACTAAGCCATGATTCTAAACTAAAATGCTTCCACAATGCTCAAATTCTAAGTGCTAAATTCATTTATGCTCACTAAATTCTCTCACAATATTTCTGCATAATAAGTTTGCTCAAAGATGGATTCCAAATGTTGCAGAATGGGTTTGTATGTATAAGAATTCTAAGGCATAAAATGACGTGATAGTAATCAATGGTCAAGATTTCAGCTAGAGAGATGAACGGTGGATATGGAAGAAGTTAGCAAGAATCATGAAGGATGTTCCCTTGACTGTGAACACCATGCCAACTGTCCAAAGTTTGTTTTGGAATTGGTTGAGGATAATTCCCATTTAAATATTAAAATATTTAAATTCATGTGACACTTGATGATGTGGCAAGAAGAAAAGTTGGAGACATGTGCCTAAATTCAAATTGGAAATTTAAATTTACTGAGAAGATTATTAATTAAATAAAACAAACTATTGACTATTGTTTAATTAATTAAATTTAGAAGAATATGGATTAAGATGGTAGAATTAGAAAAGTGTGAACAATATAAATAAATTTAAAATTTATTTATAAGTAGATGAATTAAAGGGGTCATTAATTAAATAACTTTTATTTAATTAATTAATTATTTTGACCGATTTTAGGTGTATACATTTTTCCCATCTTTGAAAAATGTGTTTACACATGACTTCAAAGAATTTTTTTTTGCTGATGCTGAGAAAAAATAATTTCAATGCCCCAAGCGTTGATTCTCAAGTGATGACAGATATATGCCCCCTCAGAAGATAAATCGATGAATTTTTGAATTTTTATGATTGTTTGAATTTTTTGAAATTTTGTCGATATTTTTATGATTTGATGATGATTTCAAAATTTTATGATTCAAAGTTGATTTTGTTAGTTTTATGATCAGATTTAATGCACAAAAATTAATTCAAAAATCAGACACTATAACACAACAGATACCCTGGGAAAACCCCCCTCTTGAGGGAGAAAAACCCAACAAGAATATATCTCTTATATACTAAATCAATACAATAATGATCTCCTTACAAGAGGCTGATATGCAGGCCAAAATACAAGCACCAATGAATGATGCAACACAAAAAAAAAAAAAAAGACAATTTACTAACTTAGCCTCTAATGATATCAAACTGCCTTGAGAAGAACTCACACTTGATGTAGAATGAACTAGGATGAAATCTAAATGAATGAACAGTGAGAGATATTATTGAATATATATACAAGTGGTAGGGAAAGTTCATGACCTTTCAAGGAAAGTCAGCCACAAGAGCGGAACATGTCTCTTCTAAGAATCGTACCCTTCTAGAAAGTCGCATCCAAGAAGCATGAGGTCAAGCCTCATTCAAAATTACATCTCTTCATTAATTTGTGCCTCTTAATAACTAAATAAAGTTATCATAAATTGTTCCTCTTCATCAAATTGGAATCTCTATAAATTAAATAGCCTGGGGCTATAATTTAATTATCTCATGTAAAGGATATCGTTGGAAGAATACTACTAATGCTACTCAATAAACGTTAACACTCCCTCTTAGCTAGGGAGTATACTTCCAGTTGCACAAGACATATCACCTCATTGTGATGTCTACCACTATGGATACAACCATAAGTGGAAAAGAAGAATATCACTTCATCATGATATCAGATATCACCTCAACATGATATCAACCATAATGGCTATAACCATGTATGGTATGTACAAGTGTTCATCACTTGCATGATGTTGTCACCACAACATGACTTTCACCACGACTCTCCTAGAGGGTGAAACACAAGTACAAGAAAATAATCACAAATTCTCTCACATGATGTTGTCATGGAGTCACACACATGACATCCACCATGGCTCTCCTAGTGGGTGGAAACAAGGGCTTTCACCTCAAACTTATTTTGTAGAGAAGAATGCATTAACAAGGGATTTCACCTCAAACTTATCTCATAGAGAAGAACTCATTAAAGAGGATCACTGATACTAAGACTCCTTTTTAGTTAGGGCTGAATTCTCCACCATACAAAGCTTATCTTGAAAGTACAATAACTTTATCTTGGAGAGAGGCTTGGTATGAATATCTATCATCTTCACATTAGTGTTGATATACCTAAACTGTATTGCTTTCCTCAATACCATATCTCTAATATAATGGTATTTGATTTCAACATGCTTGGTTCTATCATGAAACACATGATTGACATAAAGCTTCACATAGCTCTAGTTATCACAATGAATGATAGTAGGCTCCATTGATTGTCCAAACAATCCTACAAGGAGCTTATGAAGCCACACTACTTCCCGAGCTGCCACACAAGCTGCAATATCTTCTGTCTCTACTATACTCAATGGTATAAATGACTATTTCTTGCTGCACCAGGAAATCATAGAAGATCCCAAACTGAAGCAACATCTAGAGGTTCTCTTCCAATTAGTAACACAACCTACCCAATTAGAATTAGTATAACCATGCAACTTCAAGTCCATGCCTGAGGGATATATCGAGCCATATCCAATTGTGTCATGCAAGTATCTTAGGATATGCTTCATTGCAACTAGATGTATTTTCCTTGGTGCACACATGAACTTACTAAGTGCATTTACTGCATAGAAAATATCTATTCTAGTATTGACTAAATACATCAATGATCAAATAAACTATGCATATAGATGATCCACCGGATTTGAACTAGCTACACCCTCCTTAAACATCTTTGTCAGGTTCAGTAGACTCCCTATGAATCTTTAAGTACTTGCAACACTTTCCTTAGATCAATGTTTTCTAGTGCACACCTCTTGTACTATAGAGATTTCAAGATTTTCCTCCTTGACCTCATCCTAGATCACACTATTCGGAATAGGTTTGCAGTGCTACCAATGTCAAATCTAGATGAATGTCTTGTGCAATTCTGATCTCAGCATCTAAAGAGGTCTTTCAAGGATTTAACACTTGGCCTTGTAACATTGTAACCTTCACTTCTTCTCATTGAGTCACAAAACTCCCTCTTGATCCCTACCTCAGAGATTGCAAAGAAGTCTTTTGGAGGTGAACTCCCTCTAGCCACCAACTCAGTCCCATGGCTGCAAGTCATGATTTCATGCTTGATCACTTATTTGGTCAGCATGACTTCCTCACAAGATACCTCAAGCTTTTCATCACTAAGAAATCTCTCATCACCTTCTTGCTCCTAGATCCATCCTGGAAGCGATTTAGAGAGAGATTGCAAATAATTTATAACTAACTAAAGAAATATCAAGGCTAGAATCATACGAAGTTTACTATCTCAGTTTATAGCATGAACACATAAGAGTTTATGCATAATGTTAAAAAATGAATAAATAAATCAACCTAAAGAGAAATATATCAAAATATTAGAATGATGGGATAAGAAAACTTATCTTTATTGGATTTTTATCTAACTCTTTCTTCCATCTTTTACTCCTCTCGAGAGTTCCAAACTCAACACAACAAAAAAAACAATCTACACAACTACATATTTCTTGAATGCATTATGTAGTTAGCATGTAGAACCAACTCTCTCCAAGAGTTCAAGACTCTATCATAGTTCATGCATTAGAGAATGACATCGATGTGACCAACTAATCACCATCGAAATTGAAATTCTCTCTTCTTCTTTTTTTAGAGTCACACTCAAAAATCTTCACAATCAGAATGAAATAACTTGCAATAAATGAAATCTTCAAAGGATCTTATGCTAGAGAACACAATTCAAGAGAAACCACTATCTCTCCTTACTAATTACAAGATCCAACTAAATGATATAACTTAGCAAACAAAGAATACTTATCTCTTTAAATATTCTGATGGATGCAAATACTGGACATAGTAAGATTCACTTCTCTTGCACTCAGATCAACACACAACCTTCACGGATTGAACACAGGCCCATGGCTTAGAATAGAAATTCCTTAGAATCCTTCTAAGGTGAGATCTCATCCACATCTACAAATGAAGCATGCTGATTAAGCCTAGTTGGGAAATCCTTTGCATAGTGACCAAACTTGTCACAACAAAAGAATTGGACTTTGGAGAGGTCCCACTTCTTCTTGAATGTGGAGGCTCCATCAACTCCTTTATCTCTATTCCTCTTGAAGTATCTTTTCTTTCCATCTTTCCCTTTCTTCTTCAAGGATTGAGTGGAAAGAACATGAATGTATTCATTTGTAGAGCTTTGACCAATACCTCTCGCAACCAATCTAGACTCTTCTTGAATACAGTCCACCCTCAAATGATCAAACTTGGGAAGTTTTTATCTTGTCTTGATTCCCTAAAAGTAAGACTCCCAAGATGAAGGAAGACCATTATAGGCAAGCATGGTCAAATCCTTGACATCAAAAAAATGACCAATGTTAGACAGTTGATCTCTCAATTCAGAAATCTTCATGAAGTATGCGATGATAGATTCTTGTTCCACCATCTTAACATGATAAATTTGTTGCTTCATTGCAAGTGCCCAGCTTGTTTTGTTGATATCATACATCTCCTCCTGATTTTTAAACATCTCTCTTGTTGTCTTGAACTTTTAGATGATAGGAATAATATGATCCTTCATAGAATCAACTAACATATTCTTTGCCTTGATATATTTCTTTTTCCATTGCAACTTCTCTTCTTCCTCCCCTAGTTTGGGAACTTTGGTCTCCACAAACTCAACTGAGTCATTATCTTCCAAGGTGAGCATGATTTTGAACCTCCATGATGTGTAGTTGGATGCTCCCTTGAGTCTATCCTCAATTTTAAGGTCATTCACCATCTTGACTAAAATAGAGATAGACAAAGATATGAAAAATAGAATAGAGAGTATCACTCTAATAACAAATCTGATCAGGATCTTCTTCAAACCCGCTCTAATACCATGGTATTTTTATGATCAAATTTAATGCACATAAATTAATTCAAAAATCGGACACTATAACATAGAAAATACCCTAGGAAAAACCTCCTCTTAAGGGATAAAAACCCAACAACAATATATCTCTTATATATTGAATCAATACAATAATGATCTCCTTACAAGAGGTTGATATACAAACCCACATACAAGCACCAATGAATGATGCAACATAACAAAACAAGAAGGAAATTCACTGATGAAAAACTTAGCCTCCAATGATATCAAACTTCCTTGAGAAGAACTCGCACTTGATGTAGAACGAACTAGGATGAAATCTGAATGAATGAACAATGAGAGATATCATTGAATATATATACAAGTGGTAGGGAAAGGTCACAACCTTTCAAGGAAAGTCAGCCACAAGAGAGGAACACGTCTCTTCTAAGAATCATGCCCTTCTAGAAAGTCATGTCCAAGGAGCATGAGGTCGACCTCATTCAAAATTACATTTCTTCATTAATTTGTGACTCTTAATAACTAAATATAGTTATCATAAATCGTGCCTCTTCATCAAATCAAAATCTCTATAAATTAAATAGCTTGGGGCTATAATTTAATTTATCTCATGTAAAGGAGATCGCTGGAAGAATACTACTGATGCCACTCAATAAATATCAATAGATTTATCTCCCGAAAAAATGATTTTTAAGTCGTTAGGTGATGAATTGATTAATTAAAGCCCTAGGTTTGAAAAATAAAATAAATCAACCCAATAAAAATCCCACTTAATTACCCCTTAAAAAGTAAAAAGAGGTGAAAAAGATCTAATTTGTGCATTTTGATTTTGAAATTTGAGAGTGATTGAGCAATTTGAGCAATTTGAGCAAGATGGTGATTCCCTACCATACACACCGATTTGAACATGTGAGACATCACAACCACCTAACATCATATGGACCTTTGGTACATACCATAAAAAACTCCCTCGACATTTTTGAATTTTTTTCCATGCCATTTTTCATGTTTAAAATATGTTCTTAATGTTTTAGTGCATTCGGTCACTAATGTAGCGCATCGATGGACTGTTCTAGTGCATTTAGTAGTTTAACACATAGGACTAGGTTTTTAGTGCATAGGGTTAATAGATTAGCGCATCAAGAGTTTTAGCAAAACCATGCCTAGAGTTAGCGCATAGGATGAATGATGTACCACATAGGTATATTTAGTGCATTCATTTAATGAAAAAATGCATTGATAGTGTTTGATAGTGCATAGAGAAGTTTGGCATATTGAAACCCTGTTATGGGGCATTGAGATAATTTTGTGGCGCATTCATGGATTTGGTGCATTGAAGCCCTATTTTAGCACATTCATGATTTTTTTTAGCACATCCATTGTTTTAGCTCTCTGAGACACTGTTTGAGTGCATCTAGGCCAAAATGATGAATTTTTTATTAGACTCTATGATTGTGATGATTTTTTATCACGCTAGCCTTTGATTTGATGATGAGTGATGATGTTGATTGATTAGATGATGATTGATCTCATTATAGGTGAGATTCAATTATAGGATCTGATGATTATTGACCTCATGATAGGTGAGGATCAATGATAGATTGCTGATAATTGACCTCATGATAGGTGAGGATCAATGATAGATTGATGATAATTGACCTCATTATAGGTGAGGATAAATGATAGGTTAATGAATGACCTCATGATAGGTGAGGATCAATGATATATTGATGATCAACCTCATATAGGTGAGGATTGATGAAAGACACTCATGAGATGCAATCAAAATCTCATTAGAGTTGATTAGCTTAATAGGTTGATTGATGTTTGATTGATTGACATTCCCCAGCATAGGATTAATAGGGGGCTTCTAACTATGCTAGTAGAGAGATGGAACAGTGAGCATAACACCTTTCATTTTCCCATTGGCAAGATGATAGTGACCCTAGAGGATGTCTACTAAAATTTTAGGATTCCAATCTTTGGGGAACTAGTTGTATATGATTCCGTCAAGCAGGGTGGGACTGATGTATTGAGGAGAGTGTTCAAGGATGATCAGATTTGTGGTTATGAGATTCCCTGGTGAGAGATGGTTGATGCATATGCTACATTCTTGTGTTCACTTGTTGGATTTATTGGAAGGTTCATTTGTCCTGACCACAGGTCAAAAGGACTTTCAATTGGATGAGGTTGGATACTTGAAAGTATGATTACTTAGGATACCATATATGCTAGGGGATGTTGAATTCTTGCCTATTTATACCACAATTTGTACCAGGTCATCTATCTTAGAGGGGTTAGTTTGTCAGCTGGGGTTACACTATTAAAAATATGGGCATGGGAGCATATAGTTGTCACTCGTCCAGTAGCAAATATAGAGCGACTAGCTATGAGACCATATCTTCACGTATACACAACCCTAGTTGTCTAACCTAAGCTAGGAAAACTAGAGTATTGGAGAAGAGTACTGGATGATCTAGAGACAATTGTATGGTGACCCTACATAGACTACAAGCAGTGGCTAGAGGATGATACCAAGATGTCATATTTGTGCTTGTCGATGTACCTAATTGGGATGACCTAGTTCATTATTGAGATATTTCTACTGAGGAGGGTGTTGTGACAATATGGAAGGGTACATGGTATGCCTTAGGGAGTGGCTCATTGTGCACAACAACAGATCGATGTACTAGAATGGGGGTCTATGTTATCTTATGATGTTGTAGTTTTAGAGTATCAAAGTTTATAGGCCATTATTTGGGATATTCATCTAGAGATCATTGAGGCTCTCATATCTGATAACTATTGACAGTACCCCTTCTTACATCAATTCCCATGAATCTCCAACCCAGATGAGCTAGTACCACTATTAGATGATGAGGAGAGAGTAGCAGTACATGGACACAGGTGGAGGATAGATAGAGGAGATGAGGAGGAGGAAGCATAGAGTAGTGATGATGGGGGAGATGGTGGAGGCAATGGAGATGGTAGTGGAGAAGATGGAGATGGAGGTGAGGGTGGTGGAGGAGATGAGGGTGGTGTTGGGCCCATGATAGATGTGTGAGACTTTAGAGTGCCTTAGAAGAGGCTATCATTAGTAGCTACAACACATCAACATGTACAAATTAGATTTCCTTCATAGTAGCAGTAGACATAGATAGCTACGATATAGGTTCAGGTACAAACACTTTAGGGGTAGCTAGTGTAGATACAAGGTTTACTTTAGGCACAAACCTAGGCCGAGGATTAGACATAGGCATAGGTTGCCACTCTTATGGCTGAGAGGGATACCTTAAGGCAGTAGGTAGATTAGGAAAAGGGCATGGCCAAGATACTATAGAGGGCTACAGAGGGTTCTGATATAACTCATTACTTTTGAAAGGTACGATGCTCCACCAGGGAGGTAGAGTACTATAGGTTGAGGTATTATGAGGTGGTTCCTACAGAGCATCGGATTAGCTATGCTGAGTCTACCAGATCATGATGCACTCATATTGGGACTATCAGTAGGGGTGTTACATAGTTTCTTATGAGAGATTTAGGGGCTAGGACATCAGGTGCAATAGGAGGTACAGATCCAACACCATTTTGGGGCAACACAACATAGTTTTATTATTGATGACAAATTTGAGACATGATATGTACTACTTGATTCAGTTTAGACACTATGATACACTACCTTTTTTTTTTTTATGATGTAACTCATTACACATTTGGATATCATTGTACACTTGACATTATGATTTTGAGGTTATATGATATGTGACAATGATTAGCAATCTCTGTGTGTATATATGATCTATGATGGATACTTATGATGGATGCATTTTATTTTTATGTTCTTATGATGTGACTCATATGATGCTTCTATGATACATATGTGATTATTAGATGTTGATTATGTGTGTATTCAATGATGATATGATGATGTATGCATGATGATTCTATATGCTTTATGGATTATGTTTTATGCTATGTGAGATGGATTTGATTATGTAATTGATATGTGATGTTTATGTACACTCATGTAATGATTATGTATGGATTCAATGATGATATGATGATATATGGATGATGATTGTATATGCTCCTATGCATGATGCTTTTATACTATGTCACATTCTTCAACAACTTTTTCTTCTTAGAAATCTTACTCTGCTGGATATGTCTTTCAATCTTCTTAATGGACCATTTTCTTATTGCAACTATATGAAATGATTTTGATCTTATAAATATTACTCTACTGGATATGTCTTTCAATCTTCTTAATGGACCATTTTCTTAATGCAAACATATGAAATGATTTTGATTTTTGAAATCTTACTCTACTAGATATATCTTTCAATCTTCTTAACGAACCATTTTCTTAATGCAACTATATGAAATTATTTTGATTTTCTAAGTGTGATGCAATGCACTTATTTTTGTGTTTTCTGATGTGAATATTATGATGTAATGCATGGATGGATGAATGATGTGATAATGTACATACGATATTATAATTCTTTCTAATGTATGCAAATGATTATGCAACTATATGAGAATGATATGTTTTTGTTTAATGTCAAGCATACTCAATCCATTAATGATAAAAATAACACCATCGTGAAATTGTTCCAACCTTGGAAAACCCATAAATATAGATGCAACACTAATATGGATGCAATCTAACTTAACCATGCAGATCTAATATGCAAATGTTGTCATCGTAACAACCGAATTTTCATGATTTTTATCATCACTAAGCCTTTAAAATGTTGAAAGTGAGTATAAACATCGATGGTATAATTAGACCATGATGACTTGAGCACTAATTCCATGATTTTTGATATTGCAAGTTGACACAAACATCTAGGTATAATCAAACTGAGATGACCTAAACATTCCTTGTGTAAATAGACAAGAGTTAATCATTTTCCTATGCAAATTCAGAATGTCATCAATGATACTTTGTAGAGCACGTCTCATGATAATTTTCATAGTAATAATGATCAATACATAAACAATAGACAAAGAAAAACCACTCTCCTTCCTAGCTCCTCTAGTTCAATACATCATTGAGGTGCTCTAGAGATATGATGAAAAAAATCCAAAGTACAATAGTTTGAACACACATGCTAACATGATAAAGCCATGATTTAGAAGAACATCATCCATTTAAATTTTTTTTGATTGATTTGTTTGATTTAGTTGTTTGATATTGATGGTTGATGTTTAAATTTTGGTAATCAATGTTCAAATTCTAAGTTACACTTTGATCATTGTGTTTGTTGTGTTGTCTAACTATTGTTTGTCTATTTTTTTAAGCTCAAAGTTTATTGCCCCCAATGAGTTTAGGGCTTTTCCCCTAGTCTAGGGTGAGACACAACCACAATGCTAGGATATGTAGATGAGGCTTTTTGATGATAGGAAGAATGATGATGAAAGTGAATGGTGAAAGTGAATGGTCAACATGCTCAAATAGATGGAAAAGCTAATCTATCACAAATAGCGCCTGTTGCGAGGTTTTCACTACTTGTTTTATTGCACATTTTTAGATTTTATGATTTTTTTAAAAAAATTTGTTGTCACCAAGATGCCTATTTTCTGGGTTTTCATCAAGGTAACCATTTTTTTAGGACATTTTCTAATGTTTTGTATTTTTTTCAGGACTTTTACTAATGCACTGGATGAACTAGGTGTAGAACTTCTTGAGATGAAAGTTGTTGATGGGCTCTTCGAACAAATCACCTTTAGGTGTGGACAGCTAATTCACTCCAAATCCAAATACTAAGACAATGAAAAAGGAACCTAGCCAGTGTGGTTCAAATTTCCCCTTCTCTCGATCCTATTGATTTTAGGGATTTTCATTTAGGACCAAGTCACTAACCTAAAATGTTCTTGGTTTGACCCTATGATTGTAGCTCCTAGACATCATCTACTGATAGGATTTCAAATGATCCACTAAATGCTAAAGACTCTCATCCAATAGTTCCAATTCCTATAGCCTAGACACATGATAATCTTCATTTGAAATGATCCCCTTTAGTGACACACAAAGTGATGGAAGCTCAACCTCAATAAGTAGAATGGACTATGATCCACATACAAGAGCGTATGGTGTGGCTCATGTTGGGGTGTGGATACTAGTTCTATAAGCTCGCAAGGATGGGTTTAGTTGAATGTGCTAGTCTCATCCAACATTATTGACAATTTTCTTTAGGATCTTTAGGATGGTTTTGTTTGAGGCCTCTGCTTGGTCATTTCCTTGGGTATAATATGGTGTTGAAAATCGATGTTGGATATAAAACCTTTCAAAAAGTTCTTGGACATCTTGATTCTTGAAATTTATACCATTATTAGTGACAATGGATTGAGGAATGCAATATTGACAGATAATATAATTCAGGATGAAGGATGCAATTCATTTTCTAGTGATGGTGGTCAAAGAAATAGCTTCAATCCACTTCAAAAAATAATTTGTGGCTGTGATGATGAACTTGTGCCCATTAGAAGATTAAAGATGAATCTTACCTACAAGATCAAGTCTCCATTGACAAAAAGGCCATGTGGATGAAAATGGTTGTAGTTCTTGAGTTAGTGCATGTGTCAGGTTTCCATGAATTTGACATTTTTGGCACCTCTTGAAAAATTGAAATGACTCCTCCATATCTGACCAGTAATACCCCAAGAGTAGGAATTTTTGGGTGAGAGTTAAATCACTTGAATGTGTGCCATAGATACCTTCATGAACCTTGCATAAAGCAGTTTTAGCTTCATTACATTCAAGACACCGAAGGAGAGTACCATCAAGACCTCGTCGATTGGCTATCAAGGTATGTCGAGCTGCTTGTCAAATAAATTTTCATTTCTACTTTTGGGATAGATTGGGTGGTAGGGTGTTGTATTTTAGATAGATGTAGATCTTCCCATAGGATGAGGATTCAACATTGACTAGATGGCATATGAATTGGGATTCCAGGTTATCATAGGTGGGGTTAAAAAGTTGTTCCACAATGAACTCATAACAAGATCATTTCTCAAGTATATATAGGAGAGAGGTAATGGTTGCCATATCATCAACAAATTTGTTATCCCCTCTTGGAATATGCTCAAATTTGATGTCCACAAAGTAATTTTTAAAATCATCAATCATTCTTTTATATGGCATCAATTTATCATCTTTTTTCTTGTAATCATCATTCACCTAGTTTATGACTAGTTGGTAATCACCATAGAAATGCAACTCTATAATTTTCCATTTGAATACTACTTTGATTCCAATGATCAATGCTTCATACTCAGTTGTGTTGTTATCATAAGGAAAAATTAACCTGTAAGACTTTGGAATGGTGTGTCCTTGAGGTGTGAAAAACAATATTCCTACACCTTATCCATGTTGCATGTAAGAGCCATCAAAATATAACATACACTGTTGTATTGACACTATAAGGACATCAGCATGTGGAAAATAAATGCTCATGGGATGCTCATCTTGTAATGGTGCTTCAGCTATTTGATCCACTATGGTGTGACCCTTGATTTCTTTCCTGTCTACATAGTGGATATCAAACTTGCTCAATATCATTACCCATTTGGCTAATCTTCCTATCAAGGAATCTTTGCTAAGTAGATACTTCAATGGATCAATTTTAGTGATGGGTTTGATGGTGTGGGTTAACATGTAGTGTCTTAATTGTTGAGTATCAAATACTATTGTCAAACAAGCTTTTACAATAAATGTGTAATTGATTTTATAGCCATTCAAGGTTGTACTAATGTAATAAATAGCCCTTTCCTTTTTCATGGAATCTTCTTGTGCCAATAGAGCATCCAAAGATACTTCTATTGTTGCTATGTAGAGTAATGACAATTTTCCTTCAGTTGGTGGTACTAGTATGGATGGTGACATTGGATATTGTTTCAATTCATTAAAAGTTTCTTCACATTTTTCATCCCATTTGAAAGTAACATTCTTTTGTAGCAAGTGATTGAATGGATGAGTTTTATCTTCCAGTTGTGCATTCAACCTCTTGATAGATTGGAATCGTCCCTACAAAGATTTGAGTTGACTGATGTTTTTAGGAGGAGGCATCTCCATGATGGCTTTAACTTTTGCAAGATCCACCTCAATTCCTTTAGCTGATATGATATATCCCAAAAGTTTAGTTGATGTCACGAAAAATACACATTTCTTGGCATTTAACCTTACATTGAATTTCTCCAACTGAGTAAATATTTTGTCTAATATTTCTAGATTTCCCTCTCTAGTGTAGGATTTTTCCAACAAGTCATCTACATAATCCTCCATAAAGGTTTGCATCATATCATGAAATATAGTAGTCATTACACATTGATAAGTAGCCCCAACATTCTTCAACCCAAAAGGCACGTCATTCCAATAGAAAGTACCCCATGGACTTGTGAAATAAGTTTTCTCTTGATCCTTTGGTGCTATTTTGATCTGGTTGTAACTTGAAAATCCATCCATAAGTGATAACATTTCATGACTGGCTGTCAGATCCACAATGATGTCAATGTTAGGCAAAGGAAAGTCATCTTTTGGGAAATCCCTATTAAAATCCATGAAATTTGCACATATCCTAATGTTTTGGTTGGTTTTTGAAACTTGTACAATGTTGGAGATCCATTCAATATAATCAATTGGATGGATAAAACTTGCATCTAGTAGTTTCTTCAATTCATCTTTCACCAATAGGGAAATATGCGAATGCATTTTTCTCAACTTTTTCTTCATTGGTTTCAGTCCAAGTGGTAGAGATAAATGGTGCATTATAAGCTATAGATCTATGCCTGGCATATCAGTGTAGGACCAAGAAAAATTGACTTGTCTCTCTTCAAATAATTTATTGGAGCTTGGTTTTCTTCCTTTGTCATGGACGCTACTAGATGTAGGGTCTTCACTATTTCAGTTGTACCAATGTTCATGGACTGTGTGGGCTCAATCAGTACTAAATATCTATTATGATAGTGTTTAGGAAGAGTTTCAAATCTCCCATATTTTGTCACCTCAAAGAGGTTTTCACCATTAGATGTGCTCTTTATTTTTTATTTTTCTTGATCTAATATTGCCATTAAATGGTTTTCACCATTAGATCAATTTTTTATATTCATTTTGCAGCTGAGACATTTGGCACTCCCCTTGTATGAAACTTTGCTATGAGGTTTTCTAGTGGAACACATTTCAAGATTATTAGAGCAAAGGAAATTCACAATGGTGTCATCATTTGGAAAGATAGGTATATAAAACAGCTTGGTTTGGTCCCTATCAATCAGTTCAGGGTGTACCAATGGCATGGAATCATAAGATTAGGTAAGGTCAAAAGGGGTAAGTGTCATGATGTAAAGATCATCAAAGTTTCCAATGGAAATATCGAGGTCTATTATGTTACTTTCCTCCGAAGTATCTATCTCGCTCAAAGTCTGGTCATCTTCACTTTAGTCATCGATATGTTGTGATCCAAAGTAAAGTGGTCTAAAACTCGAGCTAAGTAAAGTGGTCTAAAACTCGAGCTTTGTCCCTCAATACATGTCGGTGCATACTTTTGTATTACATCAATTTTTTTATCATGAAAAGACTCTTTAGAGAGGGAATCCCATTCATACTCATTGGAATCCATTTCAGAGCTATCTCTCAATTGAAGGATTCTGTCAACAACTTGTTGCCTGGTTTCTTCTTTCAATTCTTCTCTATATCCTATCCCTATTTTATCCTTTGAATTTTTTATGGTAGGTTGTATTGGTTCTATGATACCCTCTTTTCTTTTGCCAAAAGGACTGTTTCCTTTGTATCCCATCTTTTTTAGGATTATTTTTCCTTTTCCATATTATTTTATTTGTACCCTGGAAGTTCATGCTTCTGATGTCTCTTCATATTTGTACAACCAATTTAGGACATCCTTGTCTTCTAATTCATCCACTAAAGTGCCTGCTTTGATGAATTTCCCTTGAAAAAGTGTGGTTGGTTGTGAGGATTGTTGTTTTGATGTGGATGGCTACCCATATGACTTAGGAGAAGATAGGAGTTGTGAAAGACATAATGATTTTTCAATTGAATATCCCCCCATCCCTTTTTCTTTCAATTCGATCTTTTGAAACTGTTTTGATAAGGAATTCATTTTTCTTTCATTATTTGATGGAGTAGAATCACTGATACCTTTGTCTTTTGACTGAATATGATTTGACCTTCCTTGTTTGATGAACTAGGAGTGATGGATTCCCTGTTATGTGGCACAAAAGTATCTTGGGTTGTTTTGAGTGTGTTGCAATATTGGGGGTTGTTGGAATCAACTGAAATAGTGATTTCTTGTCCGTTGAAAGGAAATTTTGAACATTGATGATATGTAGATGGCACCACTTGCATCTCATGGATCTAAGGCCATCCCAAAAGTATATTGTATGTCAACTCTTTATCCAATACTTGGAAGATTATATCTTTTACAACCAGTTCCACTTGAATTGGTAACATGATTAGTCCTTGTGAAGCTCTCTCTTCATCATCATATAGGCTTTGATAGTGATTTTTCTCCTAGCATCAATTGCATTTTTTGAGTATCCAAGTGCATGAATAAGTTTCAAAGTACAGATATTTAGGCCAAATTACCATCTATTAGAACATGTTTGACCCAGTGTTTATGAATTAAAACCTCAATGTGGAGAGCATAATTTTATGGATGGGTGAGTGATACATCATCATTTTTAGAAAATGATAGGGAATGAGGTGTGGTCAAGTGTCCCACCATAGCTTGGAATTGGAAAACTTCTAGATCATTTGGTACTATGGTGGCTAATAGAGTTTTTTCTAGAATCTCCTTGTGAGCTGGTGAAATCTTGAGGAGTTTTAGTATGGATATTTGAGTTGGTATTTTCTACAATTGGTCCACTATGTTGTATTGAGTTGCAAGGACAATAGTTTCTTTGGATGTAGAAGATGCATCACTTTCAATGTTACCTTAGCTTGCCCTCTTGTGGTTGTGTTGACTGGTTGGGAATCTTGTTTCTCTCTAATTTTAATGACATTAATTTGATTGTCACTTGCAACAATGTTTTTGATCAGATTTATTGGTACAATGTCATTAATTTAATATGATTTGGTGTTGATATCATGAAAATGAGTTTTAGTTGTAATGGGGCTTTTTTTGTGCTCAATTATGATGTCATTAATTAGATCATTAGCTGCAATAATGCCTTTTTGGCCCTTGATTTCAATGTCCTTGGTTTGATCTTCCACTACTTCAATATGGAGAATGGTAGTGTGATCAGTGCAATTTACCTATCCTAAATGATACAAAAGAGAAAGAAAAAAGGAGGAAACAACACTAAACACCTCAAGATAGGGCTACGTTAACTCAAACAAAATAAAGATAAAGAAAATTAGATTTATACCTTGTAAGATTTTCTCCTTCGTTGCCCCTTTGATGGTTGATATTATCCATGCACCTTGATGGCAAATGATCTAAAATGATATGCAAAATGATGAGGATTTGATGGAGATTCAAATGATTCAAGTAGGTATTTTGATGGATTTAAGAGATGCCCACAATGAAAGCTTGATGATGTGCAATAATGGTGGATGAGAGTATGAATTCAAGAGGGTTGAACTTGTTGAAGGCTTGAATGTGTTATGAGAAATGAAGCCAAAAATCCTATATTTTAGGGGAAAGGCCTCTAAGGAATTGAATGGTCAAGATCTTTCCAACATGGGTAAGATGAAGGGATGTGGTGAGTTGAGGATTGAAAAGCCCTCACATCTTTCCATGTGGAAGATGAGATGTCAAGAGGGCATGTGATGTGGAAAATGACATATGATGTGGAGGTACTGGAAAGTACCTTGGGATGAGAGTGATGGTGACAAGTGAGAGGACCATGGGAATGAGAGAAGTTGTTGGGGGAATAAATATGAATTTTAAATTCATGTGATTGGGGAGTATCTTAAGGGTAAGACAAGGTTTCAAAAAGGTAAATACTTGTCCCATGTGACTGATGTGACAAGTGAAGAGTTCTAGAACTCCTAACAACTTGCATGGGGAAGAGGATATCATTGGAGGTATAAAATAGAATTTAAAATTCCATTAGGAAGGGCATGGGGATAATAAAAGGAATTTAATATTCGTTGTGAGATGACAGAATTGACTAAGGTACTGATTAGACTAGCTATCAGTGATTAGAAGATAGTAAGTGGTTAATGAAGATTAGGCACCAACTTCCAAAAGTTGGAGGATGTGACCTATCCTAATCATGGATTAGGCATGTGCACATTCCTAATGATGGGATTAGGAGGTGGATTAGGATTAAGAAAAAATGATGGAGGATGTGAGATGTGAGGAATTATATAAATGTATTATTTATTTAATTCTTTTGAGGAAAAAGGGGAGTAAAGGGGTAAGGTATTTAATTATTAACTAAATACCTTAGGGATTTAGAAGAATTAAGGGTATTAATTAAATAATAGAAATATTACTTAATTAATGCAAATAGGAGGATATTTAGACAAAAAGGGATGAATTTGAACAAATGTAAATTTCCAAATTTAGGTGTCTACATTTTTCCCCTCTTTCAGATGGTGTTACAAAGTAGCATCATTTTAAAGAAGATTGAAAGATAAGACCAAGAATAATATGGTTAGATTAGAAAAGATGCTTTAGTCATTCAAAGTAGTGACTGGGAAGAAAGATGATGGGGATGAAGATGAAGATTAGGGATGGAGGATGCCCCCTCGAGACGA
Organism: Sequoia sempervirens; assembly: GCA_007258455.2. NCBI lineage: Eukaryota > Viridiplantae > Streptophyta > Pinopsida > Cupressales > Cupressaceae > Sequoia > Sequoia sempervirens. The sequence goes on from VDFB02281492.1 coordinate 64,297,673, forward strand.
CATGTGGGTTCAAGAGAACATAGGTATGCTCTCAAAATGGATGAGATGATTAAAGGAAAGATGGGGAAGATGATGCAAAGTGATGGATATAGAGGATGATAAGCGATAGGAAATTGGGAAGCACAAATGGATTTAAGGACAAATGCGATGTTGCCCCAATCAAGCTACAAGTCAAAATGGGTTGATGATAGATGGGGAATTATCGATGAGGAAATGATATATCCCAAGAAAAACAAGGATAGGGAAGAATACATCCCAATGATGATTAAAGTGTTGTTGATGAGGGAAGGATACATCCCAAAACAACACAAAAGGATAGGTAAGGATACATCCTGATTATGATGACAATGATGATGATGATGATGATGATTGGATCAAAGCTTATAGCAAGGTTGGGAACAAGACCAAGGATGTGATGAGATGATTTGTGTTAGATATGATTTGATTAGGATTGGATATAGATGTGAGGTGGTTGAAATGAATTAAAATGATGAAGGAAAGATGCTTAGAATAACCAATCTATAGTATTCTAAGAAGATTGAAAAGAGAATGAAATGATGAGGATGGATGAAAGGATGGATGAGAAGAGATGGAGGATACATGTAATGCAATGGAATGGAAAATGAAATGAAATCCTAATGCGATTTTCCTTTTTTGGAGCACTAATTTTCACTATACCATAAGACACCAAGTGCCAGGGTATATGGAACCAAGGTGGATTAGTGTCTAATGCATTAAACAAACACAATAGACAAGAAGGATATCCCAACACCCCAACGTAATGAAGACCTTGGTTAGGCCAAGAATTGAGATAACCACACGCACAAGAGGATTCCCCAGCATAACACAAGACCATAGGGATCTTGGTGGGTAAAACACGGGACAAATAGGAAGATAGCAACAAAAAAAAGATCAAGATATGCCCCTATGTTTACAAGTCAAAGCACACCATGATATGATAGGGAGCTCAAATGATAAACAAAATCCAAAAGCACCAAAATATCACAACCAATTTCAAACCTCCTTTGCCATAGGATCAAGGGGATGGATGGGATTGATGAGGTCTATTAGGAATGATGCATCTTGTTGAGACCAAAGATGGATACTAAACTAAAAGATCGAAATAATGCAGTATATTCAAAACCGATTGGATCTAATGATACTAGTGGGTCTCATTTGTAAAGAACCAGCTAGAGAAGGGAATAGCTTGATGACATGACACAGGAGAGAAAATACACGAGACTGACACACCCTAAAGACGTAGGGGCTCAGGGGTTGATCAAAGACTAGCCTTTCCTATGTGAAATCATAGAGCCCTCATACTTTGATAAAATGCTGACAACAAACCATGGATAAAAGCAGAAAGAGGACGATGGAGAACTTGATGGATGACAAAGGTTGGATGGAAAAAAGAAAATAAAATCCCTAGGAGTGGATCAAATGATTGACCTTTCCTATGTGAAAGTGCAAGGGCAACATAGTTCAACAAAAGATCAAAGACAAATGATGGATTAAGGGAGGATGAGAGAACCTTGATAAGGGGATAAAATGATGGGATCGATACCATGAGACAAGATAGACCTAGTGGATAAGATAGGATGATGGTGATCACACAAAGCTTAGGGATGGGATAGTTAATCAAATCATCAAAAGATGAATTGGGAGGATGATGCGATGGAGAGATAAGGGATGAGAAGTGAGAGGAGATGTGTGAAAAAGTTGGATTGATAATAATGAGATAGATGGAATTGGATTGCATGGGGGGGAGCCTATAGAGAGATACCAATGACACGTGATTATGAGATGGGATGGGGATAGAGATAAATGGATAGGGAGATTGTTAGAAACCAAGATCAGATTTGCAAACTGAAAATACCTTCCACAGAAGAGAAAATAAAAAAAATAGAGAGGTTGCAAAAGAATGTGCAACATAATATTATTCGAGAATTCCAATAATTACATGATAATTATTTGCTTTATAAAAGAAAAGATGCATAAACCTAATCTTATCTTGAGCAACAAGTAAGCTCGATAAGATAAGGATAAAACCTATAACTTAGGAATTAAATATGCCTAAGTAAACTTATGCTAATGTGTAATTAAATATTAATTACACCAACACCCCCCATAAGTGCAACTTAGGGAGAAGCAAATTATTATGTAAATATGAGTCCCGAAAACAAGGCTTGATCAAGTACTCATGTACAAATGCAATGATGAGGTAGAGAAGGAAAACCCAGTGGGACAAAACCCCCCTAGAATGAGATGACTGCTACAAAGAAGCACTAGAAGAACACTGTGGAGTAACACTGAAACCACAATTTGACAAGCAAAGAAAGATACCTCTATCTACAACTAAAACCAAAACTGGAATCATGATAATGTGACAGTAGACCTGATGCCATGGAACACTGGAAAACTCACAAACTGGAACAACCCTAGAATCTGTGAAGCAACAATAAATAAGATGATGATAGAATCTGGAAGCTGTGTATCTCGATGTCGATGCCAAACTGTGACTGAAACTCTTCCATGGGAAGGAGTACCAAAAATAGACTCTGGAACAATAACCATAAAAGCATGTCCCTCAAACTGAGAAGAATCTAAACTAATGTAGATCAGGAAACATGAACTCTCAACTAAAGTGTGAACCAAATAATCTGACATGTGTCAAGCTATAGCAAAAAATGTGGCCAAAAGAAAATAGAAAACCAAATAACCCATACGAGCTATCAACAAATCATATGGATATGGAGATCAAAGTGCATGCACACTCTAATTAGATTATTATGCAAGAAAACCCCTAATGGAAATTTATCTCAATTCACTTATTACAATAACCCAACGATTGTAAAAGGAGAGAATCCTAAACATGCATAAACAGAAAATAACACGATGTGGTACTCAAATGAAGTGTAAATATTCAAGTTTCACTTTTCCAACTACCAAAACATCCAAGTAATCTCCAAAAGACCCATCGGGACAAATATGGAATAATGAAAAACTTGGGATAGATACAGAAAAAAGTGCATAGAGAGAAAGATAGATCTCCTCAATACCTTTCCAACGCCTCAAACAAGATGAAAATTGGACATCGTGGCAAAAAGTTATGAGCTTGGAAGCCCAAAATGAACATCTGACTTCAAACAGAAAAAAAAGAGAGTAGATAAACAGAAAAATTCTGAAAAATAACCTACACCACTGGATAGTTCTCAGAACCAGCTTTCCAAAGATATTTTGTTTTTGAAAATTTGAGTTTGGATGCAAAAGTTATGCCCAAAATACCAAAACTCCTCCAAAAGGGTTTGGAGCTAAGCCTGGTCGCTAGGCTAACCTCTAGCATTAACCACTAGCATTAACCACTAGTGGTTAACTGCTGCAGTTAATTGATGGCGGCACCCATTAACTTTGGTTTTTTTTAAAAAAAATCTTCGATTGTGTGCCGTACTAGGTCGTACGACCTAGAAATGAAAAAAAATTACCTCCTGGAGTCACTGTGTCCGATTTTGATGATTTGACAGTCAATTTTTGGGTTTTTAGGTGCTCTGAACGCGATGGTGAGGTCCGTTTGGGCTGAAAAATGCTCCAAAATTTCAGGTACGCTTTGGATCTAGAAACCCTCACAAACTTCAAATCCTCATAGATCTGACAAACGATGGCCAAAATTAGAAAAATAAAAGCCAATCTTGACATTTTTCAGCACTCTGAATCCAATGGTGAAGCCCAATCTGATCCAAAATGCCACATGAATGAACTCAAGGCATGATACCCTAGAGGAATCCCAAATGAACCCTGCAATGATTTTCTCAAAAATATGAGAAGCGGTTGTAAATCAAGGCTCTAATACCATGTTAGAAACCAAGATCAGATTTGCAAACTGAAAAGACCTTCCATAGAAGAGAAAATCAGAAAAAATAGAGAGGTTGCAAAAGAATGTGCAATATAATATTATTCGAGAATTCTAATAATTACATGATAATTATTTTATTTATAAAAGCAAAGATGCATAAACCTAATCTTATCTTGAGCAACAAGATAGTTCGATAAGATAAGGATAAAACCTATAACTTTAGAATTAAATATGCCTAAGTAAACTTATGCTAATGTGTAATTAAATATTAATTACACCAACAGAGATAAGTATGGGAGATTGGAAGGGATGCTAGGATTGATGAATGATGTCTACAAAGACTATGTCACAAAGAAGAAGACACCCCGCTTTAGATATGTCATGTATGATGAGGCATGATGCATGGAAGACAAGTGGATGGAAAGATAAAGGAGATAAATGGAGGAGGATGTGATGGGTGGATGAGCTAAGGGAGATTGATGGTAGCATGATGGGTGGACAAGGAAGATGGATGGATGCGAATAAGGATTAGGATAGTGTATGGATGAGGGGTAGGAATTCCAAGAGGTTTCCAAATCATGTATATATGTTCCCTTGTCTATATCAAGACCATGAGGAGGATGGAGGGATTGGGATAAATGGGATATGATAGGAAGGATGTGTAAGATAGGTTAGATGGAGGAGATGGGTGAAGGAGATGGAGTTACCCCCAAGTGTGTGAGTAAGTTGGATGGGGGTTTTATGCATGATGCCTATTTTCTAGGTTTTCATCATGGTAGTTATTCAAGGTGCTTGTTTGCCAAGTTTTCACCATTGGACGAATTATTTCTCTTTACTTTTTCTAAATTTTTTTTGGACTTTTTTTTTATTTTGTGGATTTTTTTAACTTTTTTGGATAGTATGTAGATGGAGATGGATAAGGATAGGGATATGGATAAGTGGATTTAGAAGACATGTGATAAGGAAATGGATGAAGGACTCAAGCATCAAGTTCCATATGAGGTATTAATAGCCCAGGTGTGAAGTGACTATTGGATGTTGGTACAACCTTATTACAATGAATGGATTATGCAAGAGAATAAGGGATTTGATGGGGGAGATGTGTGGGATAATGGATGGGATGTCAAAAAATGTATGGATGGAAGGATGGGATGGATGTTTGATGGGGTGATGAGTTTAGGACCAACATTGGCACATATGGCAGTGGAAGGATATGATAATTAGTAGATGGATGATGAGGGGATAATAGAGGAGATGGGATAGTGAATTTTGGGACATAAGGACCCAAAATAGATTTAGGATATGGAAGGGGTGTATTATTATCTTTTGGATTAGCAACTGTGGATGTTGTTACAGATGTTGAATTTCAAGGCATTGCATCTTTTTTCTTTGGGATCCATATGGTTTTGATTTTTTCTTTGGTGGGCCTTTGTGCCTTGTGGGTTTGATTTGGATTATGGATTTGATTTTCCTTTTCTTTAACATGTCACTTTAAGGGTACATGAGGAGCTTTAGATTCATGTGGATGTTTATATTTATGCATTTTCACTTTAGCATCCAAAGTTATTTTAGTAGCAATGGGATGGGTACAAGGAGATGGATGATGTGGAGGAAACATGGATAAAGTGATGGAGGTAGAACTTTGCAGATGATATGTGGAGGGACATGCCTTTGTTGATACTGATTAGGGAATATGAGAGTGGGATGTTGATCATAGGTGATATGGATAGGTGATGGATGAATAGATGGATAAATAAGACAAGATGGAGGAGGGGATTTTGGGATATAAGGTCTCAAGATGCACTTAGTATGCGGGGGATGTGTGACGGTGGATGGAGGGACATAAGTATCCAAAATGGATGGAATAAATGAAGGAAGGGAGATGGTGGATGGAGGGATATAAGGACCCAAAATGGATGGTTGTTCGTAGGTGATATGATGGAGGAGGGGGAATGGAAACAAATGATCTGGTGGAGTGATGGGAGGAGCCTCTTATTCTATCAAAGAAGACTCATTGAGGATGTATAGAGGTTTTACGAACATTTTTGGATTGTGATTCATGAGCAATACATCCAAGACCTCGTATATAGGATTCTTATTTTAGCTGGATGGGCTCTAAAATACATTCTCATGAAGGCCTAAGCCTTTTCCTTGATAGTTCATGTTCTTGAGCATTCAATCCATGATAGGATTTTTTTATTATGGACGAATGATGGGAGTCTATTATTATGTGGATGATGATGGGTGGTATATATGATTTTTTTTTCTTCTACAAGGAGACCACCATGGAAGAGTGAGAGAGAACCAAGAGGATATAAAAATGGTGAGGGGATAGTAGGTTTAGGTGATGATGGAGGAACATGAGATGGAGATGATGGGATAGTCACATCTTGATAGGTGGTATTAGGAGAGGGATTAGGTGATATGATAGGATGTATATTTTTGGAAGGAGGTGATAAGGGCTCATGAGATGGAGCGGTGGGATATTGAGTGACAAGGGGATCATAGGATGGAATGGATGGGAGACTGTGATCTTGAGATGGAATAGATGGGATGACATGATCTTGATCAGGAGGAAGGGATATGTTGGTATGCTTTGGATCAAGCTCTTGGCATGACTCATCATGTGTGGGAGGCATGATAATGGAGTGTTGGAGGGACTCTTCAAGTGGGGGAGATGGAAGGATGGAGGATTCCTGATATTCATGGAAATGGATTTCAGTGATATGAGGAGTGGGAGGAGTGGATTGGAGTTGGGTGTATTCGATGGATTGGGTGGATTTAGGAGTAGTACATAGTGATTGAGTTTGGATGTCTTTGATGGTTTTGACAACTCTCAAAGTAGGAGATGGTGGTTCAATGGATTTGGTGGGTTTGACGGTTTCAATAGTTTGGATGGTGCTAGGGGTGGTATTAGTAATGATAGGTGTGGGATGGAGAAGGGTCTCATCACTAGTGACCATGGATGATGGATCAGGATGGCATGGTTCCACAACTTCAAGATGTGGAGTTGGGGACGTCTTCTTTGTTATAAGTCCTTGGAGAACTTTTAGAGTGAGAATCGTGCATACTCTAGGCTTAGCTAGAATGGTAGGAGTGGATGAGGGATTATCAATTGTTGGAGGATTGGGATTATGGATTGGTGGACTAGGATTAAGAGTAGGTGGAGGATTAGGATTGGTGGGGGTGTAGGATTAAGATAAAAAAAGGTGTGGATGCAAGATTAGGATGGGTAGACTGGTAAGGAGGATTAGGATAGGGGTACACGGATGGGGGATTGCAATAGTAGTACTGGGATGGTATATTAGGATGGGAAGATTGGGATGACAAATTAGGATAGGAATATGTGGATGAAGGATTGAAATAGGAGGATGTGGATGGGGAATTATAATAGGGATGTTTGGATACTAGATTGGGGTAAGTGGTCATGGATGTTGGATAAGGAGATGAAGTAGAGGAACGATATGATGAAGATGTGGGTGAGGAAGATAATGGATATCCCCTATCAAAGGTAGCATAAGGAGTATTATTATGCATGGATGAATATGTAACAAGATAGCTCGAAGGGGTGATTGGATTTTGGAAATCGGTTGGGAAAATCTTACTAGAAATGATAGTGTCAAGGGGATCTATGTTGTATACCTCTTGATCAACAAGACTTTAGTTATCATTTTCAACGTAATTAGGGTTTACCTTGACTACTATTGGTAAAGGATAAGTATTCATGATATCGGATTAGATGGATATAGATTGATTAGAAGGAAAGAAAAGGTGATGAAAGGATTTAAATAGGATAGATTGGAAGAAGATGGGTGAATGGATCCTAAGATATGTTTTGATATCAGAAGATCTTGCATGTAGATAGACTAAAGCTCAGATTTGGAATTTAGGTTAAGCTCAGATAAGGATTGGATGAAATCTCACATTCAGATGATTGGATGATGCAATGGGATTGACTCTAAACCAAGTTTAGAGGTTTGATGGGATTGAATTACCACAAGATGATTATGACCCCGAATGTACCTCAAGATGGAAGTAGATTGATTGGGTGATCAAATGGAGATGTGGTTGGACTAGATTGGATAAGATTTATTAATGAAATGATTGATAAGATCAAATCATGGATCAAATAGGATGATGAAAGGGGTTCTATACTAAGTTTAGAGATTACCCTAGGTGACTTAGGATGCTAATTGATCAGATTAAAGGATAGATGGATGGTTGTGGCACCGAATCCACCTTGATATTGAAAGTAGATTGATTTGGCCAAATGATGATGACTGCCTTAGGACATATGACAATCCTAAGTAGATTTGGATGATGACAATCAAATCTAGACAACTAGGTCAATTTGGATAATAACTTCTAAAATGAAGTTCATGGGATTTAGATATGTGAATTAGAGATGCTCTAAGGTGTACTTAGTTGACTCGAATGATGGAAAAATGATGCCAATGGACCAAAATGAAGATTATGAATGAACAAAAGATGTAAATGACTAGATGAAGGTCAAGTTTTCCTATCTACAGGGCAAGTTCACCTATTTGTTGGGTAGGTTTGCCTATCTTCCTAGGTAGGTTCATCTATCCACTGGGCAAGTTTTCCTATCTGAATCAATAGGTTCAACTGGGAAAGTTCTCCTATCTATTGGTAGGTTCGCTTATCTGCTGGGTAGGTTCACCTATCTACTAGGTAGGTTCACCTATCTACTAGACAGGTTCGCCTATCCACTTTCAGACCCTTGGAATAAGGAAACAAATTCTTGGAATGGGTAGATGGACTCTCAGAATGGGAAAATGAATGCTTGGAATGGTGAGACAGATGCTCAAAATGAGGAAAAGGATGCTCATAATGGAAGATTGACTCTTGAAATGAGGAAACAGATGTTTGAAATGGATGAATGAATTCTTTGAACGGATTGACAAATATTGAAAACGAGTGAACGGATGATGGGAATAGATGAACGGATGCTTGAAAAGAGTAAATGATTGCTTGGAAGGGGAAACTGACTCTCAGAATGAGGAAATAGATGTTTGGAATGGATGAACAAATACTCAGAATGGATGAACAGATACTTAGAATGAGTGAATAGATGATCAGAATGGATGAACAAATGCTTAGAATGGATGAGTGGATACTCAAAACGACTAAACGAATGATCAGAATGGATGAGCGAATGCTCATAATGAGTAAATGATTGCTCAGAAAGGGAGATAGACTCTTGAAACAAGTGAAAAAATGATTAGAATAGATGAATGGATACATAGAACGAATGAACGGATACTCAAAATGAGTGAATGGATGATCAAAATGGATGAATGAATGCTCAGAATGGATGAACGGATACTCATAATGAGTGAATGAATGATAGAAATTGATGAATAGATGCTCAGAATGGTAGAGTGACTCTCATAATGGATTAAAGGATGCTCGGAATGAGAAGAAAGCTGCTCAAAACAAGGAGAATAATCCTCAAAATGGGGAAGAAGGTGCTCGAAATGACTAAACAGTGGGTGAAATTACCTATTTGGGAGGCAGGTTCACCCAACTTGGGGTAGGCTAACCCAACTTAAGGTCAAGGCCGACCAAGTTGGGAGTGCGGTCACCTTTGTCAGTGCATATGGAATTAATTCAGATGAAAAAGGCTATAGAAAAGGATAGAAAACACTGTAAATAGCAAGCAAAAGGAAAATGTTGACTCAATTGATAAGATATCCACTGGTTTAGCACAAGGAAAATAGCTCAAACAACAAAAGCCTAATATTGGTGATAAGGGTATGGCCAACATGGTCCTCTATCTAGGATGAACAAGGTGACTAGGGAGTCCTTGATATATACATGGTACATGAGGCACAACCATGAACACCAGTCCATCTACAAGAGTGAGTCAGGAACCCCAACAAGGTATTGAAGGCTCATACCAACTCTTCATGTCTATCTAGGTGTCACCCTAGCATTGACGCTTCACCAGACATGATGTGACTAGATTAGGGTACAACTTTGGCTCTCCTCCCTTTGTAAACCCCACCGGTATGTGTGGTTGGGATTGTCCCTTGGGGTGATGAAATCCCCAAGCAAGTCCTACTAAAAAGAGGACACTAACCATTTTTTTGCTACTCCCTAGGCTCACACAAAGTGCAAGGGAAAAGCTTTAAATTGGGTGACACAAAGGACATTCAAACATAGCAAATAGTATGTTGACTCCCCTTAATTATATCTATTTTCCTAGATTAACAAGCATAAATGACAAACAAACTAAACAAACAACGATGAGACTGATCATTTTGCAAGCAAAGTTTTAGTAATTTTTCTCTTCATTCTTTGACAAGCATGAAACAAGTTGCACAAATGTTAGCCAAAAGGTAGACACACTCACCAATAGACAATGGTAGGGGGTTATTACTTCAAAACGATAAGAAACAGTTGCTGGAAATGAAGTTTAAACTACTATTTTACCTCATGGACACCTCTGTCTGGACAAGGTAACCCTTGTTTAGGGAAGGTTCACCCCTTTGTGGGGTAGGTTCACCCCTTTATAGGGAAGGTTCACTCCTATGTGGGGTAGGGCTACTTTTCTGGAAAATTGAAGGTAGATTCTCTATTTTTCATAGATGGATGACTCTGCAAGGCAAGGTCGCCACTATTGAGGACAGGTTCACCCAACTTGGGGCAGGTTCACCCAACTTGGAGAAGGTTCACCCCTCTATGGGGCAGGGTCACCCAACTGGGGGCGGGGTCTCTTTTTTTATCTATGAAGTTGCCTCTCTGCAACTTGAGCCTACAAAAAATTAAACAACAAAAAACGTAAAAGAAAGGGACATGTTTGTGGGTCCCATCAATTGTGCTAGAAATGTGAGTAGGTGAAATCTCCTAGTCTAAAATTCAAAATGAAATGAAATACAGGTATGCGAAAACAAAAAAGAAAGAAAGATAAAACAATAGATTTATACCTTCTAAGAGTCGCTCCTTGGTTGGCCCTTTGATGGTTGATATTTTCTATGCTCCTTGATGGAAAACAATCTAAAATGATATGCAAAATGATGAGGATTTGATGGAGATTCAAATGATTCAAGTGGGTATTTTAATGGATGTAAGAGATGGCTATAATGAAAGCTTGAAAATGTTCAATAATGGTGGATGAAAGTATGAATGCAATAGGTTTCAAGTTGTTGAAGGCTTGATTGTGTTATGAGAAATGAAGCCAAAAATCCTCTATTTTAGGGGAAAGGCCTCTAGGGAATTGAATGGTCAAGATCTTTCCAACACAGGCAAGATGAAGGGCTATGGTGAGTTGAGGACTCACAAGCCCACTAGTAGAATTTGGCAAATAAACGACTACGTGACTAAAACTTTTAGTCATGTGACTAACACTAGTAGTATTTGAAAAATAAATGACTAATTTGGTCATTTATAAGTGACTAATTTGGTCATCGGGCAAACTTACAACTAAATGACTAAATAAATGACTAATATTAGACAAATAAAAATGACTAAATAAATGACTATTATTCCTCTATTCATTTTTCTTTTGAATTTGATCATAATCCATAGAGCTTAAGCCCCTCTCATGGGCCATTTGGTCGCCTAGATTTCTTGGTGCACCAAAAATACCTATTGCATGGAAGGCATTGCCTCTCTGTGCAGTCTTAAGTCCTTCACATATTTTATAAATTATTTTAGCATTTCACTACTTAATGGTAATCATTCCTACATCCATGTGTCACTTCTATATAAAGGGAGGATTTAAAATATTAATTTAAGAAATATATTAAATTTTTTTTAAACATATTTATGCCGAAAGCGTATCTTATTGAATCTCAGCCGTTCATCATTTTTCACAATTTTTTTTTACTGTTTTCTGCCTTTTTTTCTGCTTTCCCCGCCGCTCCTCCAAATTCTTCCTCACTGGTATTGACCATTCACTTCTCCAATTTGGTGAGCTATAGCTTGAAAATAAGGTTTCAAAGAGGGTTTTGAGTATATTTATCAAAATAAAACTTTATGTCGTCGCCTCAGTAAACCTCCACTTCATAACGATTAGGGTTCGCTTTCATTTTTTTTAATTTATTTATTCCTATCCATCACCGTGAATACTCTCTCCACCATTTATTGAAGGGATTGTTATAGGTATGGTCCTTTTAGATTGATTCCTCTTAAATGGAAAGAGACCGAAATGAGTTGTCATTATTAATATTTATCGCATAAGCCTAGCCTAACTCTATGAATGAAAATAAGTATTTTGTCATAAATATATATGGATTAAAGTTTAATTGGTATAAGTGAGTTTTATTATTTGATTATACTATTTATTGAGTTTTAAATTTTCCATGGCTATAATGAACAAGTGGTAAGGTTTGGTTCATTTTTTAGATAACAATTTTTGCAAAATAAATATCTTTTAATATTTTAACTTTTGCAAAATAAAAATAATTATTTTTTAAAAATTTAACTTATATTTAATATATAATCAAATTTTTTAACTAAAGAAAGTATTTATTTATGCTATTTTAAATATATTAGATATAAGTTAAATATATTAATTATACTTAATATTATATATTATATTTTAAATAAAACTATTAATTACATAAAATGATTAAAATTTATAATTATGCCGAAGGCGTTACCTCAATGGAGTTTTCCAAACCCATTTGGCCTATCAATGGTTACAATCATACAAAAAAGGATGGACTGCCATTCGATATATCATGCTCGTCCATTGCTTTATGTAGTTTTGGCGATGCATTTATTAGTCCCTGTCTATATAGGCGAAGACTAATGTTTTTGCTTCCCTATTTTTGCAATTAATCTCTTTCTCGGGAGTCGGGACAGAGGAAAACAGTTTAAGCTATGGTTTGAACAAATTTCTTTATTATTCAGTAGTTTTCTGTTTTTCTTGATTGGCTGACTTTTATTTTTTTATTATTAAAATTTGGTTAAATATTCTTGCAGCCAATGGATGATGAGGGGAGAAAACATTTCACGCATTGCCTAAAGTTTTTTGCTCCCAAATTTTCTGAAAAATGTCGTCCGGAGACTAATGTTTTCACTTCTCTGTTTTTGCAATTAATCCCTTTCTTGGGAGTCGGGACAACAGAAAACAAGAGGTAGAGCAGCAATTTCTGCCAAAATGTTCAAAAATAGACTTGTTTTAATTTTTTGTGTGTTATGTTTCAGCAACAATGTTGACACTATAATTGCTTTATAATAATCTTGAATTTTGTCGAGATGTAGACTGACTTTATCTTAACACTCTCCTAGGTAAACCTAGATAAACGCTCCTCCAAAATCCATTTCAAACTAGTTACAACATTGTGTCTTACACTTGTATGCAAAAAGGATTAGACGACTGACTTGCCCACATCATTGGATTATCTTAAAGATATGAAAAACACCCGTATGATTGCAACAAGCTACTTGCTCCAATAGCGCATTTATAGTTGGTAGTCTTTCCTAAAGATTGATAAATATCAAATGATTGTGTTTTGAGATTTTTCTCTTTGATAATAATCTGTATTGTTTCAAGGTTGGTCAAACATTGAATTTTCTTGTGAGCATTATAAGTTTCCTTGTCATTTATTTTTTCCTTAATGAATTTGGTTGTGTTCTAGTTCAATGTGGAGTTAATTTAATTCTTTATGTTCTTCAAGGTTTTATAACAAGAAGAAAATATAATGCATTTTTTTGAGTAGATTGTAGTTGGTACAACAAAATCACCAAATGAGTTTGAATGAACATGATTCTCAATATCTTAACCTAAATTGATTTCTATAAATATTTAAAGAGAAAAATTCTAAAAAGATCTTTTATATTTATATTTTAAAATATTCTAAATTAATAAATATTTCTATAACAAAATATCATAATAAGATGATATATTATTATAAATAAAATATTAAATTATATAGAGAACTATATAAAAATATAATAACAAGTCAAATAATATCATCCAATATATTTTAAATTTTTAAAACACCCAAAAAAATAAACAAATAATATCTATTCATAAGCAACACAAATAGGATAAACAAATAATGTATACAATAGTTAGAAGGGACAAGTTAAAATGGGCATCCTTTTTTCTTAAATAAAAAAGGATATGTAAACTATTTTTTTTAAAACAAATATATTAGTCAAGTGATAGAAAACATTAATAAACTTATAAAAGAAAACATAATGTTAGGGTTAAATCATAGTTAGAATTAATTTTTAAATTAAAAGCATGAGTTAAAATATATATATATATATATGGATTTGAAAATGTTCAAAATTATTTTAATTAGGTTACTATTAGAATTAGGTTAAGAATTAGAGTTAGGGTAAGCATTAGAATTAGGGTTAGGGTTAGGGTTAGGGTTAGAGTTAAGATTATGGTTTAGGGTTAAAATCATAGTTAGAATTAGGATTAAAGGGTTAGAATTAGGATTATTGTTAGACTTAAAATTAAGGTGATAGTCAAAGTACAATACAATCAAGGTTATGATTAGAATTAGGGTTCATGGTAAGAGTTAGGATTAGGATTTATATTAGAATTAGGGTTAAAATTAAGGTGGGATACTATTAGAATTAAGTTAAGAATTAAAGTTACAGTTAGGGTTAGGGTTTAAATTAGAGATAGGGTTAGAGTCCAATTAGGGTTTGAATTATAGTCAGGTTTATAGTAATTGACAACTGAATGCTTTAATATATGATATGCATTGAACTCATTTTTAATCTATTAATGAAGAACAAATTACTTGTGACTTCTATAAGTTTAGTTTTATACATATTATAATTTTACAAATTTACGTATATTTTATTATTTGGAAATTTGATCAAGTTATCAAATCTAATTTAATTTGAATCTACAATTTTTTTACAAGTCCAAACTGTTGAACTATGGTCAAAATCGCCTAATATCTCTCGATGATACACCATATTACCTCATTAGCTTCTTTTTTGGTGTTGAGATAGATTAGATTATTAAAGGGGAGGTGAAAACTAACATCTTTGTAGAGAGAGGAGAGTCTCTTTCTTTATGAATTTTATTTCCTTCTCTTTATGAACCTCACATGAGTTACAATATATTAATAACTTACGTAAAAATGAATGTTGATATTTGATGCTAAATGTACAACATTTGAATTGATATGCAACCAACTCAACCATGATATTATAATTTGACAAGTCTTCCCAAATCAAAACATTCCTTACCATAATGATAGGTAAAATTTCCCCTCTTACCATCTCAACTTGGCTATTAAAAAGAACAATAAACTGGAAGTTAAAAAAAAATCGCCAGATTATTGTAAGATATACAATAATGAATAGACAGAATAACCTATCTCTAGCTTTCAATATGCGTACCTTATATTGATGAGACTGTGCCAAATCTCTAAGATCTATCAAACTTTGAAAAGTTTGATTTTCTTTTCTGCAATAGCAAATGTTTTTGGCATGCTTCTAAAGTGATGTCTCCTTTGTTGTATTTCTACCATGAATCATAACACCATATTAGACACTCTTTCATAAAAGTAATTCCATATGCCCAAAGAGATCCACCCTCCAATAGACAAAGATAAATGCATGGAAATTATGCTCAACAAATGCCATGGTGAATACTATATAGACATACTACCAAAAGAAAATGCTTACTAAAATCAAAACAATAGCTACCGCACAACTGCTGCATCTAAAATCGAGGGATGCAATAAAAGGAAAGTTTCCAATTTTGCGGCGGCAACCTGCAAAATATCTTCAAGAATCACCAACCCCCATTTAAGAAAGACTTAAATGGGACTGCATAGAGAAATGTAATCTATAAATTCATCCAATCTCAAATAATTTAATAAGTGGTAGTTTATCCTATAAAAACTGCGAAAAAATTGTTTTTGTCTACAATTGTCTATAGTTCCTAAAAATCCGCTTATATCGCTTAAAATTTTTAAACCAATAAAATTCATGATAAATAATTTTTAAAATTCTTAAAGTTCAAAAAATTGCATCTCTACTTTACAATAGATAAATATAAAAAAATTAATGATTTGTAAACAAATTTACATAAAAAAATTTGTACTTTTGATTCGCTGCAAAACAAACTAATAATCACTAGTTAACAATAGGTGGTGCCTATAGTTTCCTACCTGAAACTAATAATAGTTTAAGCTATGGTTTGAACAAATTTCTTTATTATTCAGTAGTTTTCTGTTTTTCTTGATTGGCTGCTGCATTTTTGCCTTGGGACTTCTATTTTTTTTTATTAAAATTTGGTTAAATATTCTTGCAGCCAATGGACGATGAGGGGAGAAAAAATTTCATGCATTGCCTAAAGTTTTTTGCTCCCAAATTTTCTGAAAAATGTCGGCCAATTAGCAGAGGTGGGAGAGCAAAAAATTTCCCATGTTTTGCAATGTTCTGAAATTTTTTAACTGCTCATGTTTTTCACCTAGGGTTTTTCAATTTTCCTGTTTAAAAATAGAATGGAGTTTTTTTTTTTTTTCAGCCAATAGTGTTTGGAAGATTCTTATGTTGCTTTTAACTTAAATTTTTATTATTGTTTTTATGACAAACAGCTGGCAGATTCACAAACTAAATCACTAGTATCCTAATTAATATAAAACTTTCCTCATGTTTGTTTAAGTGTCCTACGAACCACACACAAGGTGGCATTCATTAAACAATTTACGTGCCTAATCTATTCTTCCATATTTTGCATGGAAGCTTGCAGTGCAACACATTTCATGAGTATATAATTTATTTCTACAGTAGAGCCCTGCAGGTAGTTTGGCTGGATGCAATTCTGATTTGTCTATGCTATTGCTCACTATTTTTCTTAGATAGATTTCTTTCAAGCATCCGTAGCTTGTTCGAAAGCATATGTTTTAGGCTTTTAGCCATGGCAGCAAGGCGTTGAACTATTTGATAAAATGCTTTGGTAGAGATGTATGAAAAATGTGGTAGCATAGACAAAGCAATGAATTGTTTGGGAAAATGTCTCAAGTAAATGTGGTCTCAGTGATGGAATGCCATGGAAAACCCTTCAGTGCATTTGCACAATTTTCTGTGATACCCAATAATTTCATTTTCTGGGATTGGCAGTTTAAAGGAAGTAAGAAAAAGTTCACTTGTTTTATTTTATTGCAGTATTGAAGGATTTTCTATAGGAAACATGTTGTTGAGTTTAGGTATTTTGATTAATTGTTTGGTCAGTGTGATCTATTTTAGGTTATTGTCTAAGGATAAAATCTAAATTTTTGTGAATGTGGTTATAGTGCTGATCAGATTGGCAGTCGTTTTATTCAACAAAAACTCGAGACTGCAAGCATTGATGAGAAGAACATGGTATTTAAGGAAATTTTTCATCATGCTTTGGTTCTTATGACAGATGTTTTTGGGAATTATGTCTTGCAGAATGTATGTATGCACTTTGTGTCCCTTGGTCACTTAGAGTAGAATTTTGTAGTGATAAATTACTATTCACGTTTGCTATTAAATTATGAGATAGAATGGATGTGAAACTAATGATGTCTTGTTTCTTTTTTTTAGTTCTTTGAGCATGGCATTGCCAAGCAAAGGTGTGATTTGGCAAATCTTCTTTCTAGTCATGTTTTAGCACTTTGTCTTCAAATCTATGGCTGTAGAGTCATTCAGAAGGTAACGTCAGGTTGAGCAATGGCTTAGATAACAATTACTAAATTGCTTGCCTCGTCAACATCTATTTTGCCTTATTCAGTTATTGTTGGTGTTTCTTTCTCTTAAGTTTCATTGTGTTTCAAGCATTTTAACATTTCACTAGAGGCTACTATTTTTGAATGCAACAGCTAGATACTTTATATATAACTCAACTGCTAGGCCCTAAATAAAAATTTACTACTTCATTTTTGCATGTGTAATTATGATTTTTTTACTCTAGTGTTTAGTATACAGGATATATTTTAAACATATATAGAGTCAATATCTCATGTGGCAATCATTGATGTTGAAATAGTAGTGCAGGTTAGTTGAGGTTGTTGATATAGACCAGCAAATAGAGCTTGTCTTGGAATTGGATGGACATGTTATGTGATGTGTGCCAGATCAAAATGGGAACCATGTTATTCAGAAGTGTATCGAATCTATCCCTCAAGATAGAATACAATTCATTATTTCAGCCCTTTTTAATCAAGTAGTGACATTATCAGATAAAAATTTCCACTATGATGGCTTGGAGTTTTCGATTAGAGCATCTGCCTTCCTGTTTAAGTTTTACAAACATTTCCAATGGCCTTCCTTTTTTTAATACAGAGGATCCAATGCTGTCAGCTGTTTCTGGGGTTAATCCTTTCTCTTCCACCTACAAGTTAAAATTACAATTCACAAAATACAGAAGTGAGGAGATTCACTTAAAGTAAGCAAACAAAGTATACAGTTAAAACTTAGCTCTGGCATACAATTTCATATCATTAAACACTAACAAAATCTATACCAGGAATCATAGAGAAAATGATATTATATTGATAACGTCCTAAAGCAAGTAAAAATGATCAATGTCATAGACATATCAGCATATAAGATAAAATCATCTCCCTATACTAATACTCCTAAGTTAAATAAGCTTTCAATGCAAAATAGTAAGAGAAAAAGTTAGTAAACACAACATAGAATTTAATATATAATCATACTTTTTCTATCAACTTGCAAAGCCAGATAGTCTCACAACTAGCATACAATTTCATATCATTAAACACTAACAAAATCTATACCAGGAATCATAGAGAAAATGATATTATATTGATAACGTCCTAAAGCAAGTAAAAATGATCAATGTCATAGACATATCAGCATATAAGATAAAATCATCTCCCTATACTAATACTCCTAAGTTAAATAAGCTTTCAATGCAAAATAGTAAGAGAAAAAGTTAGTAAACACAATATAGAATTTAATATATAATCATACTTTTTCTATCAACTTGCAAAGCCAGATAGTCTCACAACTAGCAAATGAAGTTTCCATGTGCTTTACCTTAGTTGAGCTCAACGCCACTGCTGCCTACTTCCTACTAAAAAGGATTATCAGACATGACCCAAGCCATAACAAAAACCTAAAGCACTCATCCTAGTACTAGCATCACCTGCCTAGAACCCACCAAGCCATGCAACATCAACTCTCCATCTCCAGCAGACCTCAACCCATAATGAACCCATAATGAAGTGTGCCCTTCAAGTATCAAAGCACATTCTTTGCAATAATCCAGTGAACTTGCCTCTGCTCAACCATGAACAAGCTCAATGTATTCACTACAAAGCAAATATGCAGTCAAATTTATCAAATACATGAGGGAACCTATCAATAGCCCATACATTGAAGGATCCACACAATTTAAATCTGAATCCACAATCAACTTCAAATTCAAAACCATCTACTCAGTATTTACAACCCATCATCGGAAATCTCTTTAGAATCTTGCCATGTACTTCAACAATTTTGATGAAGCCCAACTTCAACAAGTACCCATTGATCCAAGAGTAAGAAGCATACAGTGGTTGCTTCAACCTATACAAGGCCTTCTTCATCTTGCTCATATGGGTCATTCACCCATGCACCTCAAGCCCTCTAGGCTTATTTATATATACTTCTTTCTATTTAAAAAAATTGTCTTTACACCCATCTCATGTAAGGACCAACTAAAATAAGATGCAAGAAACTTAATTACTCTTATAGAAGTCTATCTTGCAATTAAAGTAAAAGTCTCATCATAGTTAACTCCATCTTTTTGATGCATGCAACAAATCTAGCCTTTTACTTTTGATAGTCCCATCTCTTCGGAGCTTCAATTTGTGTAGACACCTAAAAATGGCCTAGGCCTGCAAGCTTCATTTTTACCACTTTCGTCCTAGCATAATTGTGACATTTAATTATGTCCCTGGTCCACATTCGACTATTGATTAAATAATTCATAATTATTTAATTAATTCATGTCAGTTATTCTTCATGATTATTAAATAAATAAATTATATTTATTTATTAAATACGTCATTAACTATCTAAGTCTCTCTTTAATTAAATAAATTTCTGAATTTATTTAATTCCCCCTTTCTGCATTTAATTCTTATTGATTATTAAATAAATGAATTACATTTATTTATTTAATATGTCATGATTGTTTTAATTAAATAAATTATTAATTTATTTAATTAATTAATCTTATTGTTAAATTAAATAATTAAATTAATTATTTAATTGCTAATTAATATTCTTCTCATTTTAAATAAATAAAATTATTTAAATGTCATGTCAATCCTAACTATCACCTTTTTGATAAATAATCTGAAAAAAGATTATTTACTTGTCACACAAAATCATCATTTTGAATTAATTAAATTCAGAAAGATATTATTCTTCCAAAAATCAAGTAATCGGGCAGATTCTTGATTTTCCAAATCGATCTTCAGTCCAAATTCATCTCTTTGATTTTCCGAATCGGGCAAATCTGGCAATCTTATCTTCTTGATTTTTTGAAAATCTTTATTATCTAATTAAATTGTCTCATTTATTCTCTGCCGTCGATCTAAGTTTATTCTGACCGTTCGATTAAGGATTTTTCCCTAACCCTAATTAGGGTTTCTTATGTTAAATCTGGATCATTCTTTTTAGGGTCTCTTCATTGATTTATCTCGTCCGTCCGTTCGAAATGGCCTTTTCTATAAAATGCCATTTCCTTCTCATTTTTCAGACATGCTGACATTTTGGGTAATTACTATAGGCATGTATTTACTTTCACATATTCATGGTCATAGGAAATTTTAGTATTTAATATAGTCATTTAATCACTTTTGGCATTTGTTTTAGACATAGGCATTAGCAATAGGCATAGGCATAGGCATTTAGATTTTGAATAAATCCTTCAAAACTTGCTTTAGTCTTGTCATTTGTCATAATTGCTCATACACAAATCTAAGAGCAACATTTTATTGCAAGCTAGGAGGTGTAACGAAGGTGAAACATGGAAGAGGAAGACTCATGGTAATATTGTTCCTTTTGTTTTCATCATTTTTCCTTTGTACTTCATTATTTCAATGGATTTTAGTGTTATTGATCTAACCATATAACAATCTATTTTTCCTTTGATTACAATTTGTACAACCACTTAGAATCAATCACTAACTTTGCATCTGGTCTTGGCGTAATCTCCCAAACATCATTCTATTTAATGGAGTTATACTCCTCTGTCATGGCATCTCACCACACTTGCCTTGAATTTCCCTCTTAAAAATTATAAGGGTCTATATCAATGATGGAAGACATCAAAGTAACATAACTCAGAAACTTCTTAGATAGATGACTCACTCTAAAAAAAGTTTTTGGTGCTCCTATTTGTTCTTGTGCCTCTTGCAATGTCTGAGTAAACCATCTAGGCTTCCTAGCTATTTTAGATAGTGCCAAGATATTTGTTTTTATAGTAGAACTTGGCTGATTTACAATCGGTACTATTGTATTTGTGTTGATTAGAACTTGGAAAAGCAACCTGTTCATTTTCATCAACCTCCATGGGAGGATTCTAAGACTCGGAGGACCAAGTATCTTCATCAAATTTCACATCTAGGATCACTACTATCTTTCTTTGTAATGAAACATAAACCTTCTAAGCCCTAGGGAATTCATTGTATCCCACAAACAAACCCTTCAAACTAGAAAGTTCAAGATTCATCCTCTTGTCTTTTTGCATATGAATGTAGACAAGACTACCAAACATTCAAAAATGAGAAATGTCAAGTTTGTCTCCTATGAAAGCTTCCTCTACCAAACATTCAAAAATGAGAAATGTCGAGTTTGTCTCCTATGAAAGCTTCCTCTACAGTATTGTCCTTCAACACATTTTGAAGGCACTTATTAGAATATAAAAAGCACAACTACATGCCTATGCCTAAACAAACATGGGTAAATCTAGGTCATGGATCATGGTCTTTTGTGTCTCCACAATGGATGTGTTCTTCCTCTTTGAAACCCTATTTTGCTAAGGGTTGTAAGGCATAGTTAACTCCCATTGATCCCTACATCCTTGGAAAAGGCATCAAAGATGCTCAAGGTATACTCCCCTCCATTGTTAGACCTGAATCCCATAATCTCCCTACCTATGTAATTCTCCACAAAAGCTTTGAACTCTTGTAACATCCCAAAGGATTCATCTTTGGTCTTGTGAAGCAAATCCAAATTTTCCTAGAGGGATCACCAATAAATGGAACAAAGTAAATTTTACCAGCCAATTAAGTTGTTAACATAGATCTGCACACACCTAAATGAAGCAAACCATGAATCCCTCTTGCCTTGAGCTCATTACTAGAGAAAGTAGTATTGGCATGATTGTCGAGTATGGAGCCCTTGCACACTATTTCTTCTCTATCTTGAATTTTGGCAATCCCTACACCATGTCTTCTAAAAGAGGTAAGGCTCCATAGTGCAAGTAGCCTAGTCTCTTGTGCCAAAGCTCATACAGTTGGCCACTATCATGCAACTGGGCTCCATCTTTGATTGGATCAGCAAGCAATCTATAAAGGCCACCCTCTCACATACCTCTAGCCAAAACCTTTCTAATTTAATAATGACTTGATGATCATCAAACTCAACCAAACACCTAAGATATGTCATTGTTGACATTGAAAGCTATTTCTTTGCTAAACAAGAAAATGTAAGACATCACGAAGCTCAAGACCATCACCTTAAGGCATGCAACATATAATCCATGCAACTCAATATGTGGTATCATCACCAAGCTCCACATGTATACTTGCTTCTATTATTTCAATCTATTGAAAGCCTCCTTATTGAAGATTGTGTTTTGATACTCCATTGTCCACATATGACCATACACGAAAAATGATGTTAGTGGATAAGTGTGACACCATAGAAAAGGTTATTTCAAGCTTGGATGAAAGCTGGTCCACTGCTAAAGCTTTTACACCTTTTTCAAACTACTTTGGCTATTTTCCCTTCCTCTTCTTCTCAAAACACTAAAAAGCATAGTGGCCATTCTTGTGGCATTTGAAACATTTAATAAGTGGCTTGAGACTTTCTTCCACTATTAAGAAGTGCTAGAACCTTCCCTTTTCCCTTTCTAATCCTTCCAAGTTATCCTTTCTTACCACTTTTCTTCATCTCCCCAATGAGGGCTAGGTTTTGATTTTCTTCCACTTTATCAAGAATACTCTCCAATCTAGTCTCCTCCCAAATAAAATCATCTCAAAGCTTTTCAAAGTGGGAAGTTTCTCAAGAGCACAAACACCTCAAACAAAAAAATTCCAAGATGAAGAGAACCCATTTATACTATGGGGACCAATTCATCATCCTCCACCTTCACCTTATAATAGCAATGAGCTAATGTAAAAGCTTAATTACCTCCATAATAAGGCAACTAGCCATGGTGTTTGTATTGCTCATGTGTGTGGTATTCAATATTTTCTTTAGTAGAATTTTGCAAGAAATGTTCATACTCTAGTATAAAGCGATCAAGGCAACTTACATTTACTTTTTTGTATTATTCTCTATGATGTGAGAGATCGAGTAGTCCTTCACTGAAACTAGGATGATTTACTTCACCTTGGCTAAATTTTTGTTATGTTCAGCCAACTGAACAAGGTTGATATGAGTTGTAACCTTCATTTCTATATAACACCAAAGATCAACCTCCTTTGTTGGCATCTGCATTTGCCCTTCCAAGGTGTAAAATTGGATGTACCCTTTAGAAAATCACTCTCTGAGACCCAGACCGGTCACACCTACAACTCTAGGAACACACTAAAAACAAAGTAGATCAGTAGGGAATAATTTAGATCTACAACCTCTCACAAATATGGAATGCTTCACTCCCTAAAGAAAATGCATCACACCCCCTGAAATCCTCTGAGAACTCCATCTCATAAGTGGCAGCCCATTCCATACATAGATCTAAATGATTTCAGAGACAATATTAACCTCTTATGACAATTAATAATTATCCCAACCATAAAAGATATGGGGTTAAAATGCTTGTTATGTATTTTCTGTCTTTGAGCTCAAATCAACAAACCTTGTATCATTCTTTTCTTAGTACAAGTTTTGTTTGTGGTTAATTATGTATTCCAGCAATGATCTGAGTGCTATGGTTATAGGTAGTAACCCAGCCTAATTCATTACAATTTTGAAATGCTATTATACTATGCATTTAATCTGATATGATGTAATTCACAATTGACTATCCTGAGTTGTGCTTCCCCAATTAGTTATGGTCTATCAATACAATTAATGATTTACACAGGACTCAATAGAAATGACTATCAAAATCGTGTCACAGAATCACCTTTAATAGGCATATCAAACAAGTTTATGCATGTTACTTATGAATTTTCAAGGATACATAAAATTAATTATTTACACAGGACTCAATAGAAATGACTATCAAAATCGTGTCATAGAATCACCTTTAATAGGCATATCAAACAAGTTTTTGCATGTTACTTATGAATGTACAAGGATACATAAGGTTCGTCCAGTATGGAAATGGTTCTTTTGAACTCAGCCTAATTAGGAAATTTTGTTTTACCCAAATTTTCTTGCTTCACAAGTTTGTGTTATGGTATTTATTTGCTCAGTTAAGTCTTCTTTTTTTTAACTTCCAATGATAAGCTACTTAGATCCTATAGGTAACTACAATTAGGTTATGTGTAGGGGACGAAGAATCACAACTATTTTTCGTTCAAATTCTCCATCTTTATAATTTTTGATTTGCATCATAAAGGATAGTCATGCTCGATGAAATTTAAACCCAAAATCTGACTAAATTTAAATTTTGTGCCCCAACCATCCAAGAACACAGATAGCATTTCTCCAAAACCAGATAGAGGACATGCTAGACCCAACAAATTTAAATGCAAAGTGTTTGTTTAATTTTGTTCCTTTATCATGATATTTTTTACCCCTAGAACTTTAAATTTATGTATTTTCATTGGAGTGAAATGGTAATATTTCATAAGCAATTCGTTTCCCAGCATATAAAGCTTGGTACCTCAATGAACTGTCTTTGCAATTTTATTCCTTAAATTATTTCTCTGTTACAAAGGAGCCATGCCTTAGTAACATTGTTCAAATGTTCTGCTTGGTTTCTAAAGTATAGCCATGTTCATAATTATTATTCTCTGACATGCCTTAATTTACATTGCAGAATCATAATACTCATAATACTGTTTTTTCCCTACACCCAAAACTGCCTAAGGCAAGGACTCCAACTCACACAGAGCACTTGTTTTGAAAGGATTTGGTTCGATGGGAGTTGGTGTCAATGCATTTATGATGATTGGAGGTGGCATATAGTTAACTCCATTAGTATTTTGGGTCAGTAATTTCTATAAATAAGAAGATCAATTCATATCGATAAAAAATGTACCAGCTGTAGCCTGCGCATTGTATTAATTTTACCTCAAATTTTGGGGTTTTGCATGTGAGTTAAAATACTTTGGGTCTGTGTGTATTGACTATTTGCCAATTTCCATTGCTTTTTCAAGCAGCCTTTTTTTGAATGAAATGGCAATGGTGGTTATGACAGGAGGAGAGCAAGGAAACATCAGAAGGGTGAAGTTAATTTCTACTTTTATGTTTTATGCGCTATTTTAATTGAAACCCTTTCATTATTACTCAATGGTTACTAACCCTTTATTGCTGTTACCAGTGACATTGGGTTATTTCTTTTAGTGAACCTTCAAGCAATTAATTCTATTAGTTTCAAGCTGCTTCACTGCACAGTACCTATTGCAATGTAAACCCTTTCATTTTAAGGAAAAATGGTTGTTAACCTTCCATTTATTTTACCACCGGTGTTGGAAGAAATTTTGCACTTGAAATAAATGCTTTTGCACTTGAAATAAATGCCACTTTCCAAGGTATTTTCTTACAGGCCCACTATTTGTAATTTTATTTTTGAAGTAAAATCTATATTGCAGTGATGTTAAATTATTTTGTCTCCTTTATTTTTTATTTTGTGAATTTTTCTCTTCAAACGAAAACAAAATTTCTGTATAATTTTAATTTAATTTAATTTTTTAAATTTTAATGGAACCCATCATAGAAAGGGCCACAATTGCAACATTTTTCGCTGTGGTGATATTGTAAAGGGCAGAAACTCTGATAAAGCATGGTTGACATAGCGTACATGAGTGATAGGTAAGGTTTTAAGGATTTTTATGAATCCTTACTTAGGTTATGAAGCTTGTCAATGTCTAAACAAATTCATCTACTATTGCATTCATTATTTATGTTGTGTGTGTATCATTATGTATATTCTCAATACATCTCATCACTGAAATGAGGATTGTGTTCTATGTATGCATTTGATTTTATAAGAAGTTAAAGCACATTAATGCCTGAGTAAATAATATTTCTTGTAGTTTGTGGGAATTTTAAAATTTAGTCAATTTAAATTAAAATACCCCTATAAATTTAGGCATCCTTGGCCTGCTTCCTGGCTCTTTCGACAGTCAGTATGCCTACAGTTTGATTGATAAGATCCCAACCCTTACAACTAAGTAGGGTTATTGTTTTTTATGTGATACTTTTCCAGTTGGGATACCATTGGATTTACAATACTGTTACTTGTATTCATACAGCCTGTATCCCTATAGTTTGATTGATAAGGAGGAGGTATTTATCAGGATTCAACCTTGTAGTTTTTTGAGTCAAACTCATTGACCCATGTTTCATGAGTAGTGAGTAATGGTTCACACACCTAATTTTTTGAAGTAACAGACATGTGGTTTCAGAAAAGAAAATGCTCTCTTTATCTGTGGGAAAATGATCTCTCAAATGTAGCACCCTTGATTTTTTGAATAGACACGAGGTTTCAAAAAATAATATAATACTATCAAAAGTATATTGGTACCAAATTCAACCGCTCAGCCCTGACCAAGCTGTTGCCACTTATTCAACACAATCTTCTAAAATTTTAGTCATTTGTGTCATGCCAATCCCTTGCCTTGACATTTGGTCTTTAAAGTACAAGAACATATAATTAAGTTTAATATATGAAGATGATTTGATCTTTACTGTCCACTCTATGTGAAAATAGCTCTGGAAACCATTGCATTTACAACTTCAGTAGTAGCTGTTATACATTCAATACTAAATAATTCCGTATGGAAAATTGTCACAAAAAAACCTCAAGAGCAATGAAAACAAATTAAACCACCAAATGAACATAAAATTCATTTTACAGTTCTAATATCTCCATGTGAAGAAACAAATAAGGATCTAACACTAGGTATTACAATAATGTTATGTATGAAAATAGCCACAATAAAACCACAAAACCAATACCTTTATTTACCAATAACAACAGATTTGTTTTAGAATGTAATAAAACACAACAAAAAGTGATCTGGTCTTGTATAGACTTCCAAAAAAAAAATTGTTTTAGAATGAAATAAAACACAACAAAAAGTGATCTGGTCTTCTATAGATTTCCAAAAAAAAAATTCACTGAAATCATGGCAAGCGAGTTACCTCAAGATTTTTGCACAAATTGTGTCATGCTCTCAAGTCTCAATGATGTCAATGAAAAAAATGGGCAGAATTTATAGGAAAAATATTATGAAACCCTACCAAAGTAGAATTTAAGAAAAATTAGTTGAACCAAAATCTATCTCCATATAGTTGCAGCTTCAATCTATTCACAATAAACAAAAAGAAGATGTAAAAATATGGGAGTTTAGAGCTACTAGATTCTTGAGCTTGAGACAAGATTTTTGACTTCAATTACTTTTGACAAATCTATTACAATTAGATACACAGTTTAAATCTACTATATTTTTGACCCATAAGACACCTTTATGAAATTTTACTATCATATATATTTCTAAACTCTAGAGTATATTTGTAATTGCAACCCTATCTCTCCATATACTTTTAAAAGCCCATTCCATTTTAGGTCTCTACAACTTTGTTCGACAAATTTTATGCTTGAATTTTAATTAATAGTTTTGATTTCCTGCAAGTTACTTTAATAGTTTACAATACTCATGTCTTTATGGCCCAGATTCTTGAGTTTCCCCCTATCCACTTCTCGGGACTCTCTTAATTGTTTTGACTTGTTTGCTATCCAAATGTAACTCGTCTCCATTGTTTTGCATTCTCTCAGTCCTAGGTCTTTCATTTTGGGTTGTTATCTTAGTTCTGTACTAACTTTTCTCCTCGAATGAAAAGGAAAAAAAAAAGAAAATTCTTTTAAGATACCATAGTTTGAATGCTCCAATAGATATCTATCCATTTCCTCATTTCGAGGCTTTATCATGTCTTCTGAGGACTAGAGAGGTTCATGTTGAAGCCCTTACATTTAACCGCTTTAGGTTATCCTATTCATTTAATGCCCTCATTATTTACTAAATGGGTAAACAAATGGCTATGTTTGGATCTTATACAATGATGCAGGGGCTTGCTTATGCTCATTTGCACCTCTCTTGATTTAGCAAGGGTTCACTTATGCCCATTCCTCTCTTCCCCCCTGGTAGAGACTATTGCTTAGCTTCCTCTCTGTAAAGGAGTAAATGAGTAGTTTCTTGATGTTCAACATAAAGCAATCAAGGGAGCTAAGCACAAGTGACTGGAAGAGCTCGTAGGAAGTTGCAACACATTTTGTTAATGTCTCAGTGAATATCTTTTGTTTGATTTATTAGATTCTCCTTGTGGGGAAACCTTTGGTTTATTTGTCATGAAGGAGAAGCATATGTTATGTTAACTTCACATTTTAACCATTGGATAGGACACACCCAAGTCATTGGTTGTGCAATTTAATCCAATTTCATTACTTTATCATGTCTCTTGGGGATTTGAACTTGGGATCCACTTTGAAAGCTTCATTCTTTACCACTCAAGCTTATCCCATTCAATTAATGCCCCATTTTTTTAAGAACTTGGCTTTAAAATCAAGAAGGATAATTTGTTCAATTCAATATACTTATTTTGGAATTGTAATAGCATTACAAGTCAAAACACTTAAGAAAAAATGCACGTGACTTTTGGAGTGAGAGTTTATCCTGCTCTTGATTTACTAATTACTGGCACTCCTGTGAATTCTTGTGTCTTGGTATGCAAGTATGTGATATTTCTTTACTGCTCCTTTTGTTTGTTACACTAGATAATTTATGAATGTAGACCATATACATACTTTTGGCTGCTCTCATCAACAGGTAAGAAATTTCTTACTTCTCAATGCGGATGTCTAGGTTTAGGGTTTTATTTTCCACAATAGTGAATGTACAATTTCTATATAAGGTAATTATGAACCTGCTTACACTCTTGCATTTGATGAAATAATTTTAAGGTATCAGCAGCATGCCTACTTTGAGCATAAGTTGCAATCGTCACATTTCTTTGAAACAACATCTCAAACACCCTTCTTGCTACTTCTACACTCTTGCAATTTCAATTAAGTATTGGGAAACAACATTTTGTTCCTTCTGTATATTATCTTTTTAGTTAAAAATTGTGTATCATAGATCTGCTCAAAATAACTTACAAATTACAGGCACATTGCATCTGGTTCCTGCTGATACATTTGTTGATTACAATTGTGGTTGCAAGTGAAGATAATGATAATTGGATTTTCAAAAGCTATGTTTACCACAAAAAATTGAAGCATTGATTGAGCTGGAAATGCAAGAAAAATCAAGCAATGATTTGATCTATGCACTAACTGTTCACAACAAAAATCAATAGGAAAATAGAGAATGATTCAGTTTATATTGTTGGTGGGAAAAATTAAATAAAATGATACCATTATTGGTCACATAAAAAAATTAATATACCTACTTTTCATAATTAGTAACTGAAGAACTCCATGCTTTTGAAGTTTTTATGCCTGTACATCTTCACTAAGTCTTAATTTACTGGCCAAAGTGAAAAACAGTAATTGTAATAATATTATACCGGTAAACTCCATTCTTTTCTTAATGTTTCTAACCCAAAATATTTTCCATCAGTGCAGGAATTTACTATTAGTGTAATCAACAACCTTTCTACCTCCTTTACTGCTACCAAGATCTTGATTTCTGCAACTGGTTTTCTCAAACTACTTGCCTCAGTTTTGAAAAATGGGCACTCTGCAGTACAATAGTTGCCAACATCAGCCATCTGCAATTTATCCTTCAATAACATAGGTTGTAGTTCTCAGCATTGTGAAAGATTATTGACTCTAGCACAAAGCTTTGAGATTGATAAAGTTCATTATGAACTGTTGTAATATATTTTGAGAAATTAGATCTTCTGTTGAACAAAACTTTTAGTAATGAGGTCTATCAACCCTAGATCTTAGTAATTTAATACCATACTCTCAAATTATGAGATTGTTTCTTGTCATTTTTAATTATTCTTTGACTATGACATCTTTTGTTCCTTTTAGCAATTCTAGATATTAATTTGTAGCAAATGTTTTATTTGAATTTAAATCTGCCATACTCTCTTCTTTGGTGCATCATGAGTAACAATTTTTGTTTCTACTTTACTAATGTATCATTTAAAATCTCCCATTACAAGTACTTTATTCAAATATAATCTACATAACCAATATTTGTAGCAAATGTTTTCTTTTAAGTTGAATCTGCCTAACAGTTTTTATTTTTGCTTAGCTTATGTATCATTTAAAATTTCCCACTACAAGTACTTCAATTTTAAATAACCCAACTCTATGGGACCCAACTCTATGGGACCTTGTGCTTTTAACATTGGCTCACATTTAATATTAAGAAGATCAAAATATTCTTTTATACAGCTTGAACTTTTTGTAAGGCCTTTTTTAAGTAAAGGTTTCAGATTCATTATAACTAAAATTGACACAAAATTAACCCCAAAAATGCTTTCGGCGTACCCATTGCACATGAAGGTGAAATTGCTAGTTATGTTGAAGGCGTCCCCATGCTTAGTATTTGCAAGCCTCTTTCATTCTGGATGGTACTGAATGATCGAGAGGCAATGGACTACCATGAAATGCATTGCAACACTTTATCATCGACATCCTTGATAGCACGACACAATTTGAGGTAAGTCGGTTGCCCTATAATAGAATTCCCCAAACCCTAAATTGATTTCACAGAATCAGTCAATTCATATTTACATTTCTGCTAAAATCTTGGTGAATCATTTTGACTCTACACAGTTTCCTTCTTTCAAGCACTGCACAATTTCCTCCTCGCGGCATCGTTGACAGAGAGACCTATTTTTTGTAGAATCTTTAGGTAAGTCAATTGACCTACTTTCATTATGGGATTATTGCTAGTGTGTAAATGACCACTCCAATTTTCCATAAGTTTTTTTGACTCTAAAATAATTATTTGCTTATGTCTCTATAGGTTGGAATCTATAGGTGTGGCCTTGGTGATATTGTTCCTAGAAACTTTGCACACTTTTCTCATTGGCATCATTTGTGCAGAATCTGCAGGTGAGTTTGCACTCTTTTACTAAAGCTTTGTACATTTATTTCATAGCCACTTCTAGAAGATTTTGAGGGTTTTCAGCCCCCATTCGCAGCTTTCGCCATTTCTACACATCTTCAAACCCTGATGCACAGTAGTATCTACACATTTTTATTGAGACACAATTCTTTGGCATGTTTGACTTTAGGGGAAGGCATTTTTTAGAACCTTTTAAGGAATGAAATTTTACCTTTTGTGGTCATATTTTTAAACTTGTTCAAAGAAACTTTGGTCTTCTTTTGTTTGTTTATTTCTTTCTTTCTAAGCATTGCCTATTTTTTCTTTATGGAATAATTTTTTAGTAAATTATTCAAAAGGTTTGTTGTAGATATGATGGCTCTATAATTAGATCTCTCTTTTTTAGCTGGTTTTGGCCTGGTTAGAAAAAATATAAATTACATACTTTCTATTACTAATATAGAAGAGCTCAAGCAAGAGGTAAAATATTTGGGATTTTAAATGAGAGCCCCAAGTTGAAAACCCCAAGAGACATGGAAAATTGTTGAAACAAGGTAAACTAAAAAATTCAGCTTGCTGAGCATGGCATTGGCCATGATGTTCTCCAATAGTTGAGTCAATTGACAGGAGAGATACCCTATGGTTGTCGTAACTAAGCTAAGGCCAAATTATAGAGGAGCTAGATTGGACACTGTTGGATTCACTTCTTCAAGATATTGAGAGCAACCACTCTCCAAATTTAGAGGATTTTGTTCCACCATGCGAGGCTATAAAGGACATTGATCTTCTTTTATTGAAGTAAAATCAAAGAGGGATTTTTCTCCAGTGAATGGACAGAAGATTGGTGAGAATTTCAAATTCTTATTGACTGATGAGATATGTCAGGATAAACGTTTGAAGAGCATGGTTAAAAAAAAGATCCCAGAATAGGAAGATCAACTCACCCGATTCAGTATACGCCTAGTTGGAGTTGCATCAAAACAGGACATTGGTGCATGAAACATGCACCTATGCATATCATTGAAAAGATGATTGGAATTTTTTAATCTTTCCAGGGAAGTAACAATAGACCTCACAAAAATGCAGAAGGAACTTGCTATTGCTAAAGCAATGTAAACCACATTAAGATGGTAGTAGCTAACAATGGACATCTGATCTTCTACTGTAGGAGTTACCCATGCCACCCAATAATTGCTACTTACTTGAAGTATGTGAAATAATGTTTGTGCCAATAAGATTATAGGTATCAAAACACCTATGTATGCAACAGTGATATAAGACCAGTACACCCACGCACTTACTGTGCCATTCTCTCTTTCTTCTTCTTGCACAAGCTGTAAATGTTTTTCTTCTTTTTCTCTTGACTTATGATTTTCTGATTCGTGCTCTTCCTCTAGCTCTCGTGTGTTCTGGTCAATACCCTACTTCTGGAGTTGTTTATGGTTAACATCTTTCACACTAGCTATATTGTCATATGACAATTCTTTAACAAATGCATTTGATGATAGGATCTCAGATTTTTCCATAGCATCAATGGATTTCAATGCTTTCTAATGTGAACCAACTAATTACTCAAAATTTGAGCTTGATTGTAATATATCATCATATCTTTCGGATTGAGTAATCTCACCATCTCTCATTACCTAAAAAAAGTTACAAAAATGTCCTTTGTGAATAGAACTTGGATCTTTTTGTTTCTTCTTTAGGATACATGACTCCTGAAGCCATTACCTGGTTCTTCCCACATCTAGATATCAATTGTAACTTCTCATATTTAATTATTCAACTCAATAGTAAATAGAGAAATACAAACATACCAGAATGAGGTCAGCATCAAATAAAAACTCCACTTGGTGAGTTACATAGACTATAATTTTTGAATCTAGAATGCCAAGTAGACATTGTTGTAATAGGAAAAGGCTAGATAAAATTAATTGGAAAAAATTGTGTCCCACTATGTGCATCAACAACACTAAATGGATCATCAAAAAGATAGATATCTGCATCTTGATATAAATCTCGTGCAATTTGTATCCTTTATTTTTTCCCACTACTCAGATTTATTCCTCTTTCTCCAGTTTGTGTTTGGTCTCCATTCGGTAACAATTCCAGATCTTCCTTTAATGCATAAGCCTGCAGCAAAATCTCATACCTAATTTTTGAGAAGGAAGGATATCTCTTGGGGTACTTTACATATATAGCTAAGTTATGTGTTGGAGAGTTTATCAAATACACATTAGGTCTCAAGGATGCTACTAGTTTGTGCACATTAGGCACCCCATATATTCTTGGCATTATTGGGCCTTTGCATTATGTCTTTGTTTCTGTTCACTGCTCAACAATGACTCATTTATGATCTTTGCCACATCTTATATAGTTTTGTTCATGGTTTCACTTCTTACCAACTAGTAGCTTCTGCTGATCTCTATGGTCCTCATTTTATTAATATAATCCTTGGTTTTAAGCACAATATTGGCACTCCCTTTGTCCACTTTGAGAAGAATGATCTTCTCATTGTTGTTAAGTTTTTATAATGCCCAATTTACTTCCTTCAAGATGTTGCTCCTGGGTGGTTTTGTATTCCTTAATATTCTTGAACAATCCTATCTAAATTCTTCAGCAGCATGATCTGATCGATTGAGTATGATATTTGAAAGTTTGACTAGTAGTTTCTCATTAGGGATATGGCTAAGGGCAATGCCAATTCTTGGTCTTTATGAAGCCAGCTTAGGGTTGTAGCATCTAAGGTAGTTGATGAGAGGTATGCAACGTTTTGTGATATGAAATGAGCATATGGGACTAAACTCTGTGCTTTATTTGCAATTGACTGGTTTGGAATTTTTCTTCTTTTTTTGAACTAATTCTAGACACTTTTGAAGGATTTTTGTTGCTAGGTAGTTAAGCTTTGCACTGCAAAGGTAATGTGCTGCATAATTATTAAAGATGTCTTCGTCCAGCAATAAAAATGAGTATATGGGCCTAAATTTCTATACTTTATTTGCATTTCACTGGTTTGGAAATTTTCTTCTTTTCTTGAACTAGTCTAGACATTTTTGAAGCATAAATATTTCTAGTTAGTTGAGCTTTGCATTGCAATGGAATTGTGTTGCATAATTTTCAGAGATATATTCTCCCACCTAGAATGTTTATTTTCTTAAAGGATGAATTGTTTCTTTTATGATTGCAATTTTCTAATCAGATCTATTTGGAAAGAAAGAAACAGTTTTTGGTGTAAAATTTTTCTCTTGAAAGGAAAAAAAATGTATAATCATATTTTGAGATATTGTAGGTTAGGAAATAGGACTTTTGAATTTAAAGGTAGGGTAGATTTTAAAGGAAACATTATTTTTGAAAGTGTTTTGGTCACTTTCAGATCCAAGACTGAATTTTGAATTAGAAGGTCTAAACTTTGTAATTTGGTACTTGTATTTTTAAAGGTGAACCCCTTTTTCTTGGCTGGGAAGGGTTGAAGCCCTGGGATGGCATCACCCTGGGAATTCTCACCACACAAATGTACCTGAGAATTAGAATTGGGCTAGTAGTAGTAATCTCCTGCCAATTTACTGCCAGACCACTACCCAAGAACATCATATGGTATTTGGTTCTAAATTTAGATAATCTGATTCTATCATTATTCCTTTCTTGATTTACTTTTGTGAATTGGTAAGACATAAAAATTGATGCGAAGTGTGTAGTAACTTTTTTTTCCCTTTGTTCCAGATCTAGTCTTGAGATTTCAGCTACTTGATATTGAAATGGCTAATGAAGAAGACAAAGGGATGGTTTCTCATCATCATCATCATATTTATTGTTTGACAAGCTTACAGATAGGGTATGTAGATGAATATTTTTGTAGATTACTTCAACAAAATAATTTTTCCTTTCTATGTGCATATTAGTTTATAAAAGTTAATTGTGGCCTTGTTGGTATTTTAACAAGTATTGTGTTTCTTGCATCTATATATAATACTACGTTGTTAGTTTATAGGCTGAGTGACTATGAATCAAATTATTGATTCAATAAATACTAAATAGTTATTCTCCTCGATTCCATTGGCAACTATCATAGCTGCAACCTTGAACATAGAAGGGTGTGACCATTTAAATAACCTTCCTAATTCCATTGGCAACTTGTCACAACTGTAACACTTGAACATGGTAGGGTGTATAGATTTAAATAACCTCCCTCATTCCATTGGCAACCTGTCACAGCTGTAGCACTTGAACATAGAAATGTGTAAAGGTTTAAATAACCCCCCTAATTCTATTGGCAACCTGTCATAGCTGCAACACTTGAACATAGAAGACTGTAGAGGTTTAAATAACCTTCCTGATTCCATTGGCAACCTATCACATCTACAACACTTGGAAATAGAAAGTTGCAGAGGTTTAAATAACCTCTCCAATTCCATTTTCAACCTCTCACAGCTGCAACACTTGAATATAATAGGAAACTTTAAAGGTTTAAATAACCTCCTTGATTATGTTGACAATCTATCACAACTACAACACTTAAAAATAAAATATTGTCACAATTTGAATAATCTCCTTGATTTCATTAGCAACCTGTCATAGTTGCAACCCAACACTTGAACATAGAAGGGTGTGGACATTTAAATAAGCTCCCTAATTAAATAACCTCCTTGATTCCATTAGCAACCTGTCATAGCTGCAACACTTGAACATAAAAGGGTGTGGATGTTTAAATAAGCTCCCTGATTCGTTTGGCAACCCACCCTAGCTGCAACACTTGAACATAGAAGGGTGTGGACATTTAAATAAGCTCCCTGATTCCATTGGCAACCTGTCACAGCTGTATCACTTGAACATGGTAGGGTGTATAGATTTAAATAGCCTCCCTAATTCATTGGCAACTTGTCACAATTGCAACACTTGAACATAGAAGGGTGTAAAAGTTTAAATAACCTCGTTGATTCCATTGAAAATAGAATGTTAGGATGTGTTCCAGAGTGCTTCATTAATTCAAATATTTTGAGTGATTCCATGAGATGACATCTCTTTGAGGCATTCTGTCAAACAATTTAGGTGTTTTGTCTATGATTCCACATCTTGCATATATTTCTACCAAAGCATATCCAACTATAACATCTGACAAGAATTCCCCTACCATTATGCTTTGGTGCAAGTTCATAGCCTGTCCAATGTGCATGTCCAACACCAAAGAGAATGGAAAGGTCTTTTTTTTTACTCTACAACCTCCTATTATTTCCTTAGAAAAAAGGATGCCTAATTATTACAAGAGATTCATAGAATATCAAGTTCAGATAAAATGGAACATAGACCTCACCTGTAAACTAGAGAGTCTATTGAGTGATTGATTTTTTCTTCCAAAGGTTCTCTATGAAAGAATAGATCATTGTCGCTTGACTTATCCATTCCTCTTCATTTTCTCCCAATGATTTTATAACTCTAACAAAGAATTTAGAATTTTCAAAGATTTTTAGATGAAAAATTAGATGAGTAGGATTCTAGTATCTTCCCATTGCTAATTCCAAGGATAGAAACAAAGTCCAAGACTCCACTCACAGGCTGAACAATAATACCCAAGAATGCTCTCCCAAGACCATGTACAAAACCAATAACACCATGTTCTCTTACACTTTCCAAAGGTTTAGTTAACACTCCAGAGAAACCAAATGCCACACCCTGTGCTAAAGCCTTAGTGCCTTGTAAAATGCTATCACCAACTCCTGTAATTTTCCTTGAAGAATCCTACAAAAAATCCATAAAAATGTCATATAAGGACAATGAATATGTTCATATTTCTCAAATCCGTGGATTTTTCCTCAATTTAAATATAATTTTTATGGTCACTTGTTTTATATGCAATTGAAGGAATTGTCCATCTGTGGAAAGTTTGGCAAGTCCTTTACTCAGAGATGCCAATGTTGAGCTTGTCATACCAAGTAAATCTACTCCAAAAAGCAAATGTAGGGGATTATGTATCAAATCTCTCCAAATCCGATGGGTAATTTATGGTAAGACAACACTTTTTCTCATGAATACTTGTATGTGGACAACTTTCCTAAGATGGATCTAACAAAGCAAAGAGTTGCAATGATCAGGAACATAACTTCAAATGCTGACTTTTTTTCTTTCCATTTAACATGACTTGAAACAATCAATCTAAGATCACAACTATTGATCCATAAATTTGATCAGAATTATTCATATGTGGAAGTTGAATTGAGATGTTGCCCTAACTTGCATTTTGACTATATTCCCAATAGTTTCAATTACAGCACTCCAAATACCAAGCACTCCATGAGGCCTCTGGGCAGGTGTTGTCTCTAGTGAAAAATTTAACCTCATTTTTGCTATATCAATCAAACTAACCCATAAAACAAAGTAGTTAAGTAAAGTTCAACCTCAATTACATTGACATTAAAAAGATTCTCCATTTTCATCTTTCAGTGATTTGAATGAGATTAAAATTTCTCTCAAACAATGCTTGAGAATAAGGAGTGCTTAAGAGCTCATTAAAAAGCTCTTCCCTTCATCTTGATCCACCCGTAGCACCTTGACATAAGAGCAACAAAATAAAATTCTTTTATATTGATGTTTAATAAAAAAAAATGAAATTATTGCTTTGGAATTGCCTGAAATGCTCTTCTTTCTTGCAAAGCAGTAGATTTTGAGGTAGGAATGGAATTTTAACAGAGTGTTTGTTGTTTCCTCTCTTTAATGTGATAATTTTGTATCTTTCCGATGGTCATGTATCTGGATTGCCTTTGTTATGTTTTTGAGAATGGGAATCCCAATGCAAAAGAAATAGTCCTTTCAAACATGGAAATAACTTTTGATCAGATTCTGTTATTGTTTTAGGTTTGTTGCTTCAAATCCTCTCTATGTAATTTTTTATGCTTTAGTTCCTAAATGATGTAAAGAAAAAATAATTAACACATTACACTATATTTACTCATTTGAACAAATGCATAATTTCTTCTGTTTCTTCCTTTATTTCAGGATCCTTTCACATTTTCTAATTATCATAGAGCAATACAGGAGCCTTTTGATTACTACATGTTTGGAAAAAATTACATTCAGCCATTGATTGATTTTAGGTATTGTTGTTGTGATTCCCAGGAAGGTTTTAGTTCTTGTTTTTTAATCTGATAGGATTGGTTGTATCTCATAAAAGGGTTTCTGATTGTAGATTTAAGCAATATTTGATCACCCCTAATAATAGAGAGGTAGATTATTTTTCCTTATGCTTTTTCAATTGAATTTTTTTTCTATTAACTATGTAGTTTTGACAAATGAACTATAAGGTTATTTTGATTTCTGAGATGAAAAATGACATCCTTGAGTAAATTTTTGAATGTAAGGGAGGTTGTCTATATGTTAGGCTTGCTAAGGGAATTGGATTGCTCAACAAGAAAATATTTCTAAATTAATTTAGCTCTAACTCTATGGGAAAGATGATAGTTTGATGGATATACACAATTCTACCTATATGGGAGTGATGAGAGTTGGACAAAACATCTAAAGAGGTTCTAGATATGCTAGAGGAAAGCTACGAGGAAACTAAATTGATAATGTTTGAAGTTTTTTTTTCTTTCTTATATGTTGAGTCTAATTAATAATTTTAATATTGTGTTGCAACTTGCAGTTGAGTATGTTGATATGATAAAGGCTAGCATTGTCAATCCTCTAAAAGTTATCAGAATTGCATTAGTTGATGCAGAAAGATAAAACTATTTATCTTTATTATAATTAGTGGAACTTGCAACTACAATATTTGATAAAAGTCTACTTCCAAATATTTTTTTGACATGCAAATTTTGAAACCTTACTTTTAGGTCGCAGCTCCAAATTGGAGAAGTAAAAGGTGAATACCAGCGAGAAAGAGTTTGGAGGAGCCAAAACCAATAGCGGTGGGAAAGTTGTGGATTTGCAAGAGGATTAAATGGGTCGAGCCCCTATAGGAGGTCCCCGCCCTTCCAAAATGACTTCCAAAATGGCTGCAATTAAGGAAGGGGAAAAAAATATAAGTATATGAAAATAGGAGTATTCTGTTTATATAGTTTCAGTAAGTTGTACAGTGTCACTAAGACATTGAATGTAACCAATAAAATTTTGATTTTCCAATCAAGTTTAATAAAGTAAATTTTTAGAGTGGTTTTTTCTCCACTCATAAATACTATGTTGTTTGTGTTTGTGTTTGATCAATCATATTTGTTCAAGAATTTTAGTCTACATTTCATGGTGCTTCTTCAACATTTGAATATCTATGATACTTGAAGTTTATATGCATTAATTTGTGAGGATTAATTAAGTTAGATTTGATTTGTAATGACTAAAGTAATGACTTACATGACTAAATTAATAACTAAAGTAATGACTAAATAAATGACTACCATGACTAAATAAATGACTAGTTAATAACAATCAAATTAATGACTAAATTAATCACTAAATATATGACTAAACAAATCACTACCATGACTAAATAAATGACTAAATTAATGACTAAATCAATGACCAAATCAATGACTAAATAAATGACTAAAATAGTTTAGTCATAAATTTGGTGGTGTTATAAATGACTACAAATAAACCACTAAAATAGTCGTGACTAAAATTAATGACTAAAAATATATGACTAAATAAATGACTAAATAAATGACCAAATCAATGACCAAACAATGACTAAATCAATGACTAGATAAATGACTAAAATAGTTTAGTCATAAATTTGGTTGCGTTATAAATGACCGGCAATAAACTACTAATGGTCACGTGACCAAAATTAGTCATATATATGCAATTTTTAGTAGTTTATTTAGTCATATATTATTCTTTTTGTACTAGTGCGCCCTCACATCTTGCCATGTGGAAGATGAGATGTCAAGAGGACATGTGATGTGGAAAATGACATATGATGTGGAGGTACTAGAAAGTACATTGGGATGAGAGTGATGGTGACAAGTGAGAGGACCATGGGAATGAGAGAAGTTATTGGGGGAATAAATGTGAATTTTAAATTCACATGATTGGAGAGTATATTAAAGATAAGACAAGGTTCCCAAAAAGTTAAGTACTTGTTCCATGTGACTGATGTGACAAGTGAGGAGTTCTAGAACTCCTAACAACGTGCATGGGGAAGAGGATAGCATTGGAGGAATAAAATGGAATTTAAAATTCCATTAGGAAGTACATGGGGATAATAAAAGGAATTTAATATTCCTTGGGAGATGAGAGAGTTGACTAAAGTACTGATTAGACTAGCTATCAGTGATTAGAAGACAGTTAGTCGTTAATGAAGATTAGGATACAACTTACAAAAAGTGGAGGATGTGACACATCATAATCATGGATTAGGCATGTGCACATCCCTAATGATGGGATTAGGAGGTGGATTAGGATTAAAAAAATGATGGAGGATGTGACATGTGAGAAATTATATAAATGTATTATTTATTTAATTCTTTTGAGGAAAAAGGGGCATAAAGGGGTATGGTATTTAATTATTAACTAACTACCTTAGGGATTTAGAAGAATTAAGGGTATTAATCAAATAATAGCAATATTACTTAATTAATACAAATAAGAGGATATTTAGATGAAAAGGAATAAATTTGAACAAATGTAAATGCCCAAATTTAGGTGTCTATAGGTAGAATCATAAACATAGTTTACATTTTTTCCTTTGGTGTTTGATGAAGAGGACTCCCCATTTTTGTAGATTAGTAAAGGATTCTTGAATGCTCCATGATCATTGTTTGTTGGGGGCCCTTGTACAAATATTTTCTTGTTATCAATCAAGTTTTGTATCAAATGTATCAATTGCATGCAATCATTGGTTTTATGTCCTTTATTTCTGTGAAAGTCACAATAATGTGTATCATTCCACCATGAAGGTTTAACTTGTGATTCCCAATTTCTTGCCTTTGGTAATGTTATAACCTTGGCTGCAAGAAGCTCCTTTAATGTTGATTCTAATGACTATCCCAAAGGTGTGAATCTTCTTTGATTTGATGATGTTTGGTATGTTGGTGTTTTTAGATTCAACATTACCTTGATTATTGTTTTGATTGGTGTTTTGGTTGGTGTTTTGACAGCTGGTTGGATTGTTGTTTTGATTAGTTTTGGTCGCAGCTACTATCAAGTTAAATACTGGTTTTGCATTTTGTGTTTCAGTTGAAGCATCATTATTACTAGCATTCTTATTTCTTTTCCAAAAATTTGGTTTATCCCTGCTATTGTAACTGTTGGAGGAACTTGTTGAGTTGTTTCCATTGTAAATTTTTATGACTCCTCTTTTGTCCAAGGCTTCTTTGATTTTGATTCCATTCTCAATCATTTTCTCAAAGGTAGGTGGATATTGCAATTCAAATCTATAAGTTATCTCATCATTTAAGTTGTCAATAAAAAATTCCATATTTTCTTTTTTCGGTATGGGACGAGAATATTTTACAAACAACCTTCTCCATCTTTGTAAAAATAGAAGGAATGATTCACCATTTTTTTGTTTCATATTGCAAAGGTATTTCATTGTTATCTCATGTTGGATGTTGTAGGAGTATTGGGTGATGAATTTATTAACCAGTTCTTCAAAGGTTTTAATACCTAGTGCAATTTTGGAGAACCATTCTATGCATTGTCCACCTAAGCTTCGTGGAAACAATCTTATCATGTAAATTTCTTCATGTACAAATTTAAGACTCATGGTTTGAAATTCCCTTACATGATCTATTGGGTATAATTTACCATTGTATTTATCATACTTTTGGAATTCACAAGGTTTGGGAAAAAGAATCATGTTGACACTTTGATCAAAACGATATGGGCATATGTCTTGTATCATGTATCTTTTTGTGGTTCATCTTTGCATGTCTTGAATCCATTGTTGGAGATTTTTCATTTGATGAGTTAAGGTAGCCACTAGATCTGTGTTTGGTGCATGAATTTCAGTTCTTTTAGGGGATGCTTTCAATTAATTAACATCAAAGTCATTAGGAAATTTGACACCTTGTTTAGCCAGCATCAAAAAGTATTTTTCCCCATCTTTTTCAAAAATATTTTCTAGGAACTTATGGAAATTTGGGTCTTGTTGAGCATGTTGGATGTCTTCCTCAATTATTTCCTCACCTTCAGATTGGTGAATTTTATCGAAAGGATTCTCTTTAGTTTCAACCCTGATGTTTTGAGTTTCGAGCTCTTTTTCTTTAAGTTTTTGCTTTTGTGATCTTGTTTAAACAAGAATACAAGTGTTATACTTTGAATTAACTTTTGATATTTGTTTGAGAAGAGTGTCAAAGATGATAACTAAATCAAATAGAATGAAAAATTCTATTAATGAGACTAAGTTTAATCTGATTATACAACTTTGTCTCGTGATGAAAAGATGACAAATCCTAATGATAAAACTTAACTTAACAATCAGAGATGTGATAAGTTTGATTATTTAGGCACTTTAAGATGTTATATCTTGGTTTAGTTTGACGAATTTCACTTGTAAATGTCAGTTTCAACAAGTTTAAAGTACTAGTTTGTTTGAGGAATGATTTTGTTCTAGAAAAGATCCTTAATTCTAGTTCAAACTTCCAAATAGGAGATGAATTTAGCTCTCCAATTTTGGATTTAATGGATGGGTTAAAATAGGGTATGGATGCACTAAAAGATTGCATAAATGCACTAGAAAATAGCTTGGATGCACTAGACTATACCCAATATGTACCAAAAAATAGACTCAATGTGTTGAATAATGACTCAAATGCACTAAAGGATGTAATGAATATGCTAAAAGTTGAACTCAATGTGCTAGAAGCTGACTCAAATGCGCTAAAATATGTTAGGTATGCACTAGACTATGCCTCCTAGATTTGATTTTGATTGTGTATCCTATAGGTGAATTTGTTAAAAGGGTTTGCAAATGCAAGTTAAAATAAGGAACTGATACACTAAAAAATGACTTATATGCACTAGCAAATGGATCAGTTGCATTGGGAAAAATAATGGATGCACTAGAATAGTGAATGAATGCACTAAACTAGAATATTTCAGTGTTTTTGGGTAGTCTTTTTGGTTGTTTTGCTTTGAATTTGAGTGTTTCTAGTGTGTAATCAGTTGAAAAATGAATTTTGCTTGGTTTTCAGTTTGCAAATTATGTGAATTAAGTGCTTTAAATGGATTATTTGTTTAATTATGAATCTAAACATAGAACAAGTTGTCAAAAAATTGTTTCCACCTAGGAACTAAACATTGAGTGTGTATTCAAGAGTGTGGTCTGATTCTTTCAATTTCCATAGGTATAGGACAAGAGAAGACAATTCAAGCACTTTTTTATTCTCAATGGTCACTTAAAATACCACAACCCACATCTTAGAACCATGTCAACTCACATAGCCCTATCACCCCCTAGAGGGAACCCATGTTTTTTCCTTTCCCAGGTCTTAACCAAAGCTGAATTCTCTACTTTTTTCCAGTAATCCTTGATGGTTTTATGGTGAGTATTTTGGGGGCAGATTCTTCCCTCCCCTTGCACTATGATATTAGAAGTGTTTGAAGACTAACTCAGTTGGCCTCTATACTAAGGTTCATAATAATGGTTTACATTCGATGTAGAAATAGATAAACTCCCTTAAGAGAGCTCCCAACCTTTAGAACAAATGCTTTGGGTATGGTTATCTTGCACACTATCGTCAAATCAAGTACTTTCCCCAAATTTTCTTTTGATTATAGTGGGTCAAAAAAATTGGCTTTAGTTGTTCCCACTTAGGTCATTCCCATAGGGTGAGTACTTTTTCCCACTACGATAGGCCTTCTAAAGGTGTTAAAAAAGCATAAAATAGTGAGTCTAGCATTCTGGTCACCTAGTTAAGGGGAGAGCATAGGCTTATCACTTCAACCACAAAATACAAGGGGTTCTTTAACCTTCTAATTAAACTAGGTTCCTAATTTAATTAAAAGAATACAATAAAACAACTCCAACCCCTACATACACCATTAGTAGTTTGATAAAATTTTCTTTGGAATGTGTATTAAGCACATGCAACACATAAAACATCAATTAGTTCTTAGTATTTTGAAATTTTACAAAATAAACCAAATGCACCAAAACAAACATTAAATGCACTAAAAGATCATTTCTATGCACTAAAAGAACTATCAAATGCACTATAAAAACTACTAAATGCACTAAAGTATAGACCGAATGCATTATAAGACTCTGTGTATGCACTAAAAGGTGAATTGAATGCACCGAAAGATGATCTAGTCGCACCATAATAGGAATTGGATGCGTTGAAAGATCCTCTAGATGCGTTGTAATAGGGAATGGATGTGCTGAAATAAGTTTAGTATGTGCTACAAAAACTCATGGTAGTGCTAAAAGAAGTTCATGTCCAAAATTTATTAAATTTTTTTTCTAGAAGACGTTAATAAAAAGGGGTTGGGCCCCACAGTGGGTGCCAAAAATGTATTGTGTGAATTGTGAGAGTTAATAATTGTAATAAAACACACAAAACCAATGAAACATTTACAGTAAGGAAATCAAAATAACAAATAAACTTGATAAAACTATTGCTTAAAATCATTCTATTGTTCTCTATTCTCAAGGATCCTATAAATCATTAGTGCTCTCAAATTTGTATATTGCACTATGATTGTTTGGATGACAACCTAAGAAATGAGATGTTGTCTAAGATACTACATGATTGATCTACAAATGATATGATGCTAAGA
This sequence comes from Sequoia sempervirens, assembly GCA_007258455.2. Taxonomy (NCBI): domain Eukaryota; kingdom Viridiplantae; phylum Streptophyta; class Pinopsida; order Cupressales; family Cupressaceae; genus Sequoia; species Sequoia sempervirens. The sequence goes on from VDFB02281492.1 coordinate 64,342,637, forward strand.
TTATGATGTTGCTATATAAAATGGAGATTATACTATGATAATGATGCTAAATTCTATGATGCAAATGTTGTATAAAGGCTAAATGATAATGGAAATGCAGTTATGAAACTAAGCCATGATTCTAAACTAAAATGATTCTACAATGCTCAAATGTTAAGTGCTAAATTTCTCTATGCTCACTAAATGCTCACACAATATTTTTGCATAATGAGTTTTCTCAAAGATGGATTCCAAATGATGTAGAAAAGGGCTTGTATTTATAAGAATTCCAAGGCATAAAATGATGTGGCAATAATCAACAGCTAAGATTTCAGCTAGAGAGATGAACGGTGGAGATGGAAGAAGTTAGAGACAATCATGGAGGATGTTCCCTCGACTTTGAACACCATTCCAAGTGTATGAGGGAATAAAATGTGTGAAAGAGCCAAGTTTCCAAAGCTTTTTTTGGAATTGGTTGAGAATAATTCCCATTTAAATATTAAAATATTTAAATTCATGAGACACTTGATGATGTGGCAAGAGGAAAAGTTGGAGACATGTGCCTAAATTCAAATTGGGAATTTAAATTTAGTGAGAAGATTATTAGTTAAATAAAACAAACAATTGACATTTGTTTATTTAATTAAATTTAGAGGAATATGACTTAAGATGGTAGAATTAGAAAAGTGTGAACTATATAAATAAATTTAAAATTTGTTTATAAGTAGATGAATTAAAGGGGTCATTAATTAAATAACTTGTATTTAATTAATTATTTATCTTGACCGATTTTAGGTGTATACATTTTTCCCATCTTTGAAGTAGTGTGTTTACATGTTACTTCAAAGAAACATTTTTTGCTGATGCCAAGAAAAAATAATTCCAATGCCCCAAACATTGATTTTCAAGTGATGATAAATATATGCCCCCTCAGAAGATAAATCGATGAAGTTTTGAATTTTACGATTTTTTGAATTTTTTGAAATTTTGTCAATTTTTTGATGATTTGATGATGATTTCAAAATTTTATGATTCAAAGTTGATTTTGATAGTTTTATGATCAGATTTAATGCATAGAAATTAATTAAAAAATTAGACACTATAACACAGCAAATACCCTGAGAAAAATCTCCTCTTGATGCTATGGCTAAAAGCCTAAAATAGGTGCTTTCCAACAAACTATGGATTCTTGGAAAAATTTCTATCAAAGCATAATAGTAAGAAATAATACCATAGAGAAGGCAATGAACTACCTAAAAAAATTCCTGAAAGAAATGTGGTCTTATGGTGATGGAATGCCATGACATGAATTTGTTTGTCATGGCATTCCATCACAACGAGACCCCATTTCTTTGAAGCATTTTTTCAAATAGTTCACTGCCTTCTCTCTACCACCACAATTATCGTACATGTCTATGAAAGCATTTCATCAAACAATTCATCGGCTTGCTGCTATGGGTAAAATCCTAAAAAAACTTTCTTTCAAACAAGATATGGATAGGGAAAATAGTAGGCATGATAGGCAGAAATATATAGTTTAATAAGTACTCAAATTTTTGTTCATTATCTCATACATTATAAGTCATGACATGGATCACTATTGTAGTTTTTGTGATTGAATAATTTGTTGTTTCATTTTTAGATGTTGCAAGAGGAAACACCTCTGAATGTGATGAAGGAAATGGAGATTGGTGTTTCATCTACTATAGAATCCTTGATGGCTCTAACAAGGGAGGTATGAGGTAAATTACTAAATTTCAATTTACATTCATTGTTATAGATGTTAGTGAAAAATTAAACCATTATTGATTCATTGTTTAATTTCTATTTGGATGGTTTATACAGGGCTTCAACATGCCTCAGCATGGGCATGTGAATATTTCCCTCATGGAGAGTGATCATCAGATTGCGGCAAGTGATTATTTTGTTAAATATATCAATGTTTATAATGTAATTTCTATATACTAATGCCTTTAATTCTTATTGTAATAGATAATTCTTCACCAAGAACTAAACACTAGGAGGATTAGTAGGAGCACTCCTTGACCATAACATAAATGAGTGACAGACATATCACCATTTGATCAGTAAGCAAAGGGAAAGAGTTTATTTTGAGAGCATGGAGAGTGATGACTTTTGATTCCAGAGCCCTTTTTGTATGCCTATATGGTAGTTTTGTTCATATTTTGTATTGGATATATTTGACATTGTATGCCTATATGGCTATTTTGTACCTATATTTTATACTTATATCAACATATATTGATGTATGCCTACATGGATATTTGGTTAATACAAATCTATATTATCGATGGTGTCCATATTTTCATTATAAATCCATGGTTCAATAGATATGAGTTATGTGTATTCAAGTGTATTCTTTACAACTTACGTGTATACTTTGTGACTTATGTGTTTTCATGAGTATACCTTGTATTCATGCATATACTTTGTATTAATTTGTGTATACTATGTATTCATGTGTATACTTCAAGACTTACGTGTTTATGAGTACTTGTGCTTCCCTTATTTACATGTACATTCTTGACTTATTCATGTGTATACTTATTAATTGGTTAGCCCTAGCATTGATCATTGTTGTCCTTCATGGTTTGTCTTGAATATTAATTGATTGATGCTAAACAAATTTATCTAAAAGAAAAAAAAACATTTTCAATTTGTATTCCATGAAATGATTCATAAAAATATTCCAATATATTTAATCCTTTCATGAAATTATTCATAAAAAGATTCCAATATATTTAACCCCGCTATCCTCTAAACCCTCACTTTTCCCAAATTTCACTAGGGTTTATTAAAAACCCTATATCTAGACATCATACAACCTCAAAACCTCTTCCAACACTCTTCATTTTTCCTGCACAAACTTAATTGACCACCAAATTATGCTACCCCCTGACTTTACCCACCTTTACTCTCTCAAACCTCTCTTTTTCATTAAATACCCCTCTTATCCCAACTAGGGCATCATGCCATAACATACTTTTGACCTCCCCTATTCTTTCAAACCTTTTTAAAACATCAAACTCCACAACCTCACCATATTTTCAATCTATTCTAACTTATTCTTGAGAAATTTCTTCTTTTCACCTCATATAGCCTTGGTTTTAAGGCCTACATTATGAATTTTCAATACGGGAAGTGTTAGTAATCTCTTCCAATTCCTTTACCAATTCTATTTTATTATTCCTACTCCCTATTGTACTTACATAGTTGACTCAAATGACCCCACACTAACTCAAAACTAAGAGCAAGATTACAAAATGGCCTATCATGGCCTTATTTGACATTATCATGACTAAAAGAACTAAACTATACCTACTTCATCAAATGGAGGAACAAAGTGATCTACACCAATGATCATACACTTTTTGTGTAGAAAACTTGGACTTCTCAACCATCGTGTGTATGTTTCTCTTTTTGATTGTTTTACATTCCATCATAAGAGATCAAGCTAGTTGAACATAGTTCAGAGAAATTCTATGTGTTTGGGTGCGAAAGAGGACCATTCCTAGTGTAATCCTACCTATTGAGATGTGTTGGAATAATTTGTTTGGTCACACAAATTGCAAAATGAAAGTTGTACCACTTTGTAACTTTACACTGCTTGCATTTGACACTTTTTCTATCAAGTGAAAACTGGACAACATAGGAAAATGACTCTAATAGATAGTTTGTAAGCATCATGAGTATTGTAGAGGGGCCCAATGCAATCCCATAGGATCAGATGGATAGTTCGTAAGTGTCATAGTTTTTGAGTAATAGCCTATCAAAGTTTGCTTCCCTTTTGCACTTTGGACCCTTTAAGGGATTGCGCCAGTTGAACATAGATCAGAGAATTCTATGTGTTTGGGTGTGAAAGAATACCATTACTAGTGTAAACGTATCCATCCAAATGCATTCGAAAAATCTATTTGGTCACATGAGTCGCAAAATAAAAATTGCACCACTTTGCAACTTTTAACTACTTGCATTTGACAACTTTTTCCCCAAGTGAAAACTCGCCACCACTAGAAAATGCCTCCGAGACATCAAAAAATGAGAGAGGTTATTATAGAGGGGCCCAATGAAATTGTATAGGATAAAAAAAAAAATTCTAAGCATCACAGTATCTGAGTAATAGTATGCTAAAGTTTGCAACCATTTTAAACTTTGGACTCTTAAGGGATAGATTTGGTTGAACGTAACTCGGAGCAATTTTGAATGTTTGGGTTAAAAAGAGAACCATTCCTAGTGCAAGTGTACCCATTTGAATGTATTTGAACAATCCATTTGGTCACACGAGTCATAGAATGAAAGTTGTAACACTTTACAACTTTCAACTACATGCATTTGACAATTTCTTCCCCAAGTGAAAATTTTCCACCACTAGAAAACGCCTCCGAGATAGAAAAAATTGAGAGAGGTTATTGTAGAGGGACCCAACTTGATCCTATAGGATTAGACAAGAAGTTTATAAGTATCATGATATCTAAGTAACAACATGTTCAAGTTAGCAGCCATTTTTCACTTTGGACTCTTAAGGGATCGATCTAGATGAACGTAGATCAGAGCAATTCTACATGTTTGGGTGTGAAATAGGACCATTCCTAGTGTAAAAATACCTATTTGGATGCATTGGAATCATCATTTTGGTCACACGAGTTGCCGAACAAAATTTGCACCACTTTGCAACTTTGCACTACTTGCATTTGACACTTTTCCATCAAGTGAAAATTCACCACCACGGGAAAACCACTTCGAGATAACAAAAATTGAGAGAGTTTATTTTAGAGGGGCCAAACTCGATCCCATTGGATTAGTAGAAAAGTTTTGAAGCATCACGATATCCAAGTAACAACATGTTGAAGTTTGCAACCATTTTACACTTTGGGCTCTTAAGGGATCAATTCAGTTGAACATAGCTCAGAGTGATTCCTTGTGTTTGGGTGTGAAAGAGGACCATGCCTAGCATAAAAATACCTATTCCAGTGCATTGAAATAATTATTTTGGTCACGCGAGTTGCAAAATGAAATTTGCACCACTTTGCAACTTTCAATTACTTATATTTGACAACTTTTTCCCCAAGTGAAAATTTGCCACCACGAGAAAATGCCTCCGATAGAGAGAAACCTAAGAAAGGTTATTGTATAGGGTCCCAATATGATTCCATAGGACCAAACGATAAGTTTCTAACTATCACGGTATCCAAGTAACATCATGTTGAAGTTTGCAGCCATTTTGCAATTTGGACTCTCAAGAGATCAATCCAGTTGAATGTAGCTCGAAGTGACTTTGCATGTTAAAGTGCAAAAGAGGACCATGCTTAGTGTAAACATACATATTTGGACATGTTGGACCAGTCCGTTTGATCACATGAGTTGCAGAAAAAAAGTTGTACCACTTTGCAACTTTCAACTATTTGCATTTGACAACTTTTTCCCTAAGTGAAAATTTGCCACCACGGGAAAATTCCTCTGAGATAGAAAAAACTAAGAGAGGTTATTGTAGAGGGGCCCAACAAAATCCCATATGATTAGATGAGAATTTTTGAAGCATCATGGTATCCGAGTAACAACATGCTGAAGTTTAAAGCCATTTTGTACTTTGAACTATTAAGGGATCAATTTGGTTGAACATAGATCAGAGTGATTCTGCATGGTTAGGTGTGAAAGATGACCATACCTAGAATAAACATACCTATTCATATGTGTTGGAATAGTCTATTTGGTCGTACGAGTTGCGGAATGAAAGTTGCAACATTTTGCAACTTTACACTACTTGCATTTGACACTTTTTCCATCAAGTGAAAATTGGACACCACAGGAAAACCACTCTAAGATAACAAAAATTGAGAGAGGTTATTGTAAAGGAGCCCAACATGATCTCGTACACTCAGAAAAATATTTTGTAAGCACCACGGTTTTCGAGTAATACCCTATCAAAGATTGTTTCCCTTTTGTACTTTGGACTCTTAAGGGATCAAGCTGGTTGAATGTAGCTCAGAGCAATTCCACATGTTTGGGTGCAAAAGAGGAACATTCCTAGCATAAATTTACCATTCCTAGTGTAAATGTACCATGTACTTAGAAGAAGATCAATAAAATTCATTGTTTCCTTGCAATTTTCTATATTTTTACCAAAAATTTGATATTTCGTTGAATTGTATAGTTTTGTATGTTGGATGTTGTGGTTTTCATTGATGTCAACACTATTAGCATTGTTGCATTGGAAGCTATATATTTCGAGGATATTGAGGAAATTATAAGAATAAGTGCTATAGGTTGTCAATGGAGAAGCAAAGATCAGTATGTCGGTGTGATACGTGTGTTGCTAATCTAAATTTGTAGTTTAAAGGGTTTCTTGTTGAGTGTGTCTAGCTTATCCACATCAAGTTTCAGACATCCACATGAAGATTTTTTTGGTGATAGTTTTTCTTATACTTCTATTTGTGTTCTTGAGTGAAGATCATGCAATTTCTATAAGTTCAGTTGCTACAAATGTTCCCTAGTATTTCATGGTGTTTATGGATGTTTCTAGTTCATTATCTATCTATTATGCATATTAACATTGATCGTGGTGCTCATGATTTGATATTTTCTCTTGTGTGTTCAATTTTTTCATGTTCACGGCCGACTAGCTGTTCAAGCATGTTGTGGATCTTTGAGGAGAAATTAATTGAAGTCTTTTTGTGTTGGATTTGTTAATTTCATTCCTCACTATGTTGTGGCCAATCAAGGTTGATTTGAATAAAAAATATTTATCTATTTTGGGCCGACTGTTTGTAATTAATTTGTTATTTCTTTGTGGCTAACTTGAAGCGATATAATTCCATGTTGCAGATATATAAGAGTGATTGTTTTATCAGTATAATGTGTGAATGAAAAGTGTATGAGGTGGATGAAGTGTGAAGTGTGCAAACCCTATGTGTGAATATTTTTTAGATCATTCAAAGGTAGAGCAGAGTGTGAAGAAGAGTGAAGAAGAGTTTATATGCTTAACTGGAACTTTAATCAGGCATTAGCAAATGCTATTTTCTCAATTCAAATCTGGTTGGTTTTAATCTGAATCTTTCTTTGGATATTGATTCCTCTTTGTATTTGAGCAATGAGCTCTAGGTAGTGTGCTTGAATGCATGTGCATTCTCATTAATTGCTCTTATACTTTTAATATAAAATAATCTTATGGACTTATCTCCACCATGGTTTTTCCCCTAATAGGGTTTCCACATAAAAATATTGGTGTTCTATGTGTTTATGATGTGTTGATTGTTTATAGTTTATTATTCATTCATCAGATCTGAGATTAAGTTAAGTTAAGGTTGAAAATGTTTAAATATTTTGTGACAATTGATTCACCCCCCCTCAGTTGTTTGTCCTTGTTTTTCCAACAATTGGTATTACAGTAGGTTCCTCTAAAGAATTTTAAAAGCTTGAGGTGATCTGAGATGGCATCATACAAGAAGGAAAATCCTAGATTCGATGTAACAAACTACTCTATGTGGAAAGCTAGAATGGAATGCCATTTGAGATGTATTGGTGAACTCTTCTGGAATATTACAAAGAATAGATATGTTATTCTTGAGAATGGTCCTTCCACTCCTGATGAGGTTAAAGAAGTTGAGACTAACATTAGGGCTATCAAAGTTTTGTTGAGTGTTTTGATAGATTCACAAATGACAAATGTGATGGATCTGAAGAAAACTCATGAGATTTGGAAGAAGCTGGAGACTTTGTATGAAGGAGATGGACTTGTGAAGATTGCAAAGCTAACAAGTTTGAAAGGCAAGTATGAAACTTTGAAGATGGGCGAAGATGAAAATATTTCTTCTTTTATGCAAAATGTAAATGAACTTGTGATGGGTATTAGATGTGTTGGTGATACCCAGGATGAACAAGAAATTGTAGCTAAGGTCATTAGATCATTTCCTCCCTCTTACAAATCATAGGATCATTCTATTGAAGAGCTCATGACAATAACAAACGTGATAAGAGATGTTGATTCAAAAATTTGTTGCTTTCGAGTTAAGTGAATTTGGGGATTCTTCCCCTAAGAATGAATTTGGATTTAAGGCTTCTATATCCAGAAGAAACAAGCAAAGATATGGTCCAGGAGAAAGTTCTAGAAATTCATTCAAGTATGAGGAAGAGATGAAATAGCTTGAAGATGAAGAAAGAGAGGTAGAATAATTGGAAGCACTGATTGTGAAGAAAGAAGGAAGAGGACAAGGCATGCATAAAGGAAAGTTTCCTATTAAATATTTCTCTTGCAGTAAAATAAGCCATTTTGCATCAAGGTGTCCTAAAAGATTTCCTAGGTCTAAATATTACAAATCTAGATTTCAAAAGAAATGCTATTATGTTGAAGGTGTGACTGATGAAGAATTTGATAAAGACAATGGAAATGAAGATGAATGGGATTTCATTGCTATCAAGGAAAATGTTCTAGTGGCTACTGAATTTGCTAAAGTTGAGAAAGTTCTTATAGCCTGAATTGAAGAAAAGGATGAGTGGATTATTGAAAGTGGATTCTCACATCATACGAATGGTGAAAAAAGAAAATTTGTAAGTCTAAAGAAATATGACAATGCAGTTGTGAGATTCAAAGATAGAAATGCTAGTGTGATTTGTGGAAGATGATCTATTTTTCTTGGTGATAAACATAACGCTAATGATGTTCTTTATGTTGAAGGATTGAAACATAACCTATTCTGTGTTGGAAAAATGGTGGACAAGGGTTATGATCTATAGTTCAAAGATGGAAGATGCATGATACTTGGAAGTTCTGGAAATGAAATTTCTTCAGGTACAAAAACAAAAGGTAATATTTTTCACCTGAGTGCTAATGTAAGTTGTTTAATTGTTCAAATGGATGTAAGGTGGTTGTGGCATAGAAGGTTTTTTCATGTGATTTTTTATAGCACTTTCAAGGTAAGCTCCACCCAAGCAATAAGAGATCTACCTAAGCTAGTGAATCCTACTAACATAATATGCAAGGAATGTTAGATGGGAAAAATAGACTAGAGTTTCTTTTCAAAGCAAAAAACATCATTCAAATGGAGTAGTAGAGTTGGTGCATACTGATCTATGTGGTCTCTCCAAAATTAGAAGTCTACAAGGAGAAAGGTACTTTATGCTACTTATTGATGATTACTCTAGGATGATATGTGTTACTTTCTTAAGAGAAAAATGTGAAGCATTAGAGAAGTTCAAAAATTTCAAAGTTATAGTAGAGAATGAGACAGGTCTGAAGATCAATGCCTAAGGTCAGATAGAGGTTGTGAGTTTACTTCCTGGGAGTTCAATTCTTTTTGTGAAGACCATGGAATCAAAAGATAGTTATTTTCTCCCTGAACCCCTCAACAGAATGGAATTGTAGAGAGGAAGAACAAAAAAATTCTAGATGCTACTAGAACAATGATGTTAGAAGGAAATGTTCCTAACATCTATTGCAAAGAAGTTGTAAGCACTATTGTGTACACTCTAAACCGAGTAAATGTCAATGGTATTTCTGGTAAGACTCCTTTTGAACTATGGTTTGGTCATAAGACTACTATTAAATATTTCTAGATCTTTTGAAGAAAGTATTATATTAAGAGAGATGAGGACATAGGAAAGTTTGATGCAAGGAGCGATGAAGGAATCTTTCTAGGTTACTCTACTAAAAGCAAGGCTTACTAGTGCTATAATAGAATATTGAGAAAGATGGTTGAAAGTGAAATTGTCAGAGTTGATGAGGACTCTGCTAGATCATCCAGATACTATGGATATGATTTAGATGACCAAAAATATAGTACAAAGCGAGGGAAGAATTCTCAAGCATAGAATCAAGTTCATGTTGTTTTGGTAAATCAAGAAATTCAAGAAAGTGAGACAATTGGAAGTGCAAAAGAAAGAATAGAAAAAATAGAAGTGAGAGAGAATCCTAAAATTCTGAGGTATGTAAAGCTAAATCATTCTAAAGATAAAAATATAGGTGATAATAGTAAAGGTGTACATAATAGAAGAAGGATTGCAGAAGAGTATTGTCTGGTTTCCAAAATTGAGCCTAACAATATCAATGAAGCTTGTAATGATGAACACTGGATGGAAGCTATGAAGGGAGAACTGATGCAAATAGAAAAGAATGATACATGGATTCTTGTTCCCAGACCAAAAGATAAAAATGTGATTGGTACAAAATGGGTCTTCCGAAATAAGTTGAATGGACAAGGAGATTTGGTTCATAATAAAGCAAGACTGGTATGTAAAGGGTATTCACAAATGGAAGGTATTTATTTTGAAGAAACCTTTTCCCCTGTTGCTAGAATTAAAGTTGTAAGATTATTTCTTGCTTATGCTACATATAAGAACTAGAAGGTCTATCAAATGGATGTGAAGTCAACATTTCTGAATGGTGAGTTAGAAGAAGAGGTATATGTTGAACAACCAGATGGTTTTCAACTGACTGATTAGGAAGACATGGTTTTTTGATTGAAGAAAGCTCTGTATGGAATCAAGCAAGCCTCCAAAGCTTGGTATGCTAGACTGGATACATATTTACTAAACCTTGGATTCAATAAATTTACTACTGATATAAATTTGTATTTTAAGTTGGATCATGATAAATAGTTGATTATTGAAGTCTTTGTTGATGGAATTATTTTTGGAGGAGATGATGTCTTGTGCATGAAGTTTGTTAATGAGATGCAGAATGAATTTGAAATGAGTATTATTGGAGAGATGAATTTTTTCTTGGGATTACAAATTACTCAACTAGACAAACAAATTTTCATATCTCAATCCAAATATGTGAGAGATCTACTAAAGAAGTTTGGGATGGAAGACTCAAAGCTTGTTGGTACACCCATGGTAACCAGATGCAACTTAACATAGAATGATGATTGTCCTAAGTCAAATCAAACAAGATACATGTTAATGATTGGTGGATTTCTCTACTTAACTCATAACAAACTAGACATCATGAATGTAGCATGCATGGTTGCTAGATATCAAGTTGATCCAAAAGAATCACATGTGACTATTGTGAAGAGAATTTTTAGATATTTGAAAGGAATAGTTGATTTTAGGCTTTTGTATCCTAAAGATGATGATCTTACTCTGAATTTCTATACTGATGTTGATTGGGCAGGAGATGTAGATGAAAATAAAAGCACTAGTGGTGGTGATTTCTTCCTAGGGAAGAATTTGGTATCATGGTTGAGCAAAAAGAAGAATTCCATTTCTCTATCTATTGTTGAGGCATAGTATCTTGTTGCCTCAAATAATTGTACTCAAGTGTTGTGGATGAAATAGATGCTAAAAAATATCAGAGTTGCATATGATGAGCCTATTGTCATACATTGTGACAACACAAGTGCAATAAAAATATCAAAGAATTTGGTGATACACTCTAAGACCAAGCATATATCAATCAAGTTCCACTTTCTGAGGGAGAAAGTGAGAGAAAGAAGTTAGATTGGATTATGTTCCTACTAATGAATAGATTGCATAAATTTTCACTAAGTCATTGCCAAAGAATACTTTGGATTATCTCAAAGGGATGCTAGGGGTCATTACCCCTCCTAATATAAACTAAGGATGCATTAGTTTTCATCAATCTATGTAATTCATGATCATATTTTGATCTGGATTGTTGTTGATGGCTACTACTCAAGGAGAGTAGTCAGATGTTTAGGTGTGCAGATATGTGTTTCAGAACTTGCATAAAAGAGATCTGTGACATTGATGTCAAAGGGGGAGAAGAGAAATGTGAAAAATATTTTTGGGAAGAAGTGTAATCTTTGTCAGAGAAGAGTTGAGAAAAGAGTAAGTGTTGTTGGGTTGATGGTATTTTTCACATCATGTGTTGCCATCAATTCCAAATGGGGAGATTGTTGGATTTTGTGGTTGTGTTGCTAATATATGGTTTTCATTGATGTCAACTCTATTATCATTGTTGCATTAGAAGTTGTATATATTGAGGATATTGAGAAAATTATAATAAGAAGTGCTATAGGTTGTCAATGGAGAAGTGAAGATCAGTTTATCGGTGTGAACCATACATTGCTAATCTAAGGTTATAGCTTAAAGGGTTTCTTGTTGAGTGTGCCTAGTTTATCCATGTCAATTTTTAGAGATCCACATGAAGATTTGTTCTATTTATGATTTTTTTTTGTGATAGTTTTTATGTTACTTCAATTTGTGTTCCTAAGTGAAGATCATGTGATTTCTATATGCTCATTTGTTCTGTATATTTCCCTGATATTTCATGGTGTTTGTGGATTTTTCTAGTTCAAGTTCTATCTATGCTACATACTTGCATTGATTGTGGTGCTCATGATCTAATATTTTCTCTTGCGTGTTCATGTTTTTCATGTTCATGGCTGACTAGGTGTTGAAGTGTGTTGTGGATCTTCAAGGAGAAATTAACTGAAGTCTTTTTGTGCTAGAGTTGTTAATTTGGGTCCTCACTCTGTTGTGGCCAACCATGGTTGATTCGCATGAATAATATTTATATGTTTTGGGCTGACTATTTGTAATTATTGTATTTTTTCTTTGTGGCCGACTTGAAGCGATGTAATTCCATGTTGTGGATCTATAAGAGTTATTGTTTTATTAGTATAATGTGTGAGTGTGAAGTGTATGAATCCTATGTGTGAATATTGTTTAGATCATTCAAAGGAAAATTAGAGTGTGAATAAGAGTGAAGAAGATTTTATGTGCTTAACTAGAACTGTAATTAGACATTAGTAGATGCTATTTTCTTAGTTCAAATTTGGATGGTTTTAATCTAAATCTTTCTTTGGATAGTGAGTCCTCTTTGTATTTGAGTAGTGAGCTCTAGGTAGTGTGCTTGAGTACATGTGCATTCCCATTGATTCTTCTTATACTTTTAACAGGGTATAATCTTGTGGACTGATCTCCACCATGGTTTTTCCCCTAATAGGGTTTCCAAGTAAAAATCTTGGTGTTCTCTATGATTTTGATGTGTTGATTTTTTATGGTTTATTATTCATTCATCAGATTTGAGATTAAGTTAAGGTTGAAAATGTTTAAATATTATGTGACAACTGATTCACCCCACACTCTTAGTTGTCTGTCCTTATTTTTCCAACACTGTATAGGGTGATTGTGCTCTCTTTTGGATGGAATTTAGTGGGACGCAGAGTTAACTCCATTTTAGTTTTAGTTTGGTTGGATTTCAAGTGATTTTGTACATTTTTGAAGCCAATTATTGACAGTCAGTCTATATACCCTATTTTAAGGGTTTTGAGAGCATTAAAATGTCATATTAAGCCTTCCACCCACTATTTTCTTCTGTAACTCAATGCAAAGGCTTAGTTAGGGGTATAAAACATGTGTGCAAGGGAGACAAATAGAGGGTTTTTAGGTGATGCCTTAGATATCAAATGATGCATTTTTTAGTGGAAAATGGTAGTTTAGTGCTAGGGTTTGAAGAAATATTTGGGGGAAACAATATCGCTTGAACTTTTAAGCTTATGCATTCCTTTTTGAAGGTGTTTCAGGCTTTTGTTGGCTATGGGAAGGTTTGGAGTATGGATTTTTAGTAAACCCTTGCCTAACTTGTGAAAGAAGATGGCTTTGGGGTTTGTTATGTTATAGGGCTTATCACACCCTAAAAGTGGAGGAATTGGTGGTTTGGCAGACTGGTTAATGTTGCACAATGGTGTTTTTCATGTGATAGGAAGAATAAAGGGGGGTTTCTTTGTTAATTTGGCTTAATTGGCCTTGTGGATAATGTAGTTTGCTTGTTTTGTGATTCTTTTTCAATCTCTTTATGTTTCCAAAATACCAATACATATTTAGAAACAAATTTTGATCTACTAATACATAGAAAAAGCTTTGAGGAGGTTATTTTGGAAAGTTTTTAAGAACAATAAACTATCTACTAGAAAGTGCCTCAAATTAGGTCAATTTTGTGAAGGAACTATCAAGAAATCAACTCCAAACCATAAAATAACCTTGGGAAGCAGTGTATCAAGTCTCAAAACCTTCAAATCTTCCACTTTTATAGTTTAATAGTTTCAACATAACATCAAAATTAAAAACCCTCATCAAATGCCCTTATAGGCTCAAGAAAAGTGAGGTTTATTAAAAACCCACTTACCAAACCTCATACAAACCTGTAAATTCCTTACACATGTTGGAATATTTTTGCATATAGTAATCAAACCACCATCAACCCTCTACAACTATCATTTCTCCAAACCATATTCTAGAGGCACCATTTCTTATGTGAAAACTTAGAAATTTATTTGAAGCAGCAACAAAACTTCACATTCTTGTCTTCCCTTGAATCTACACACATTCAAATTGAAAAAAAACCTAATTGCAATCCATTCCACTAATCTAATTAACTCTAAATCAAAGGAATGGAAATCTTATCACTTAATGGTCTCTCAAAACCCTTATTGAGGGTTATAAACTAGTTATTATAAAATTGTTCTTATTTCCTCAAATCCAAGTTAAAAGACTTCAAAATACTTCAAAAGTAACCTAACTCCTTGCTCTGAAGAAAACTAATCAACAATAAAACTATAAGGTGTTTTACAATCTGCACAAGCTTGAAAGAAAAAAGGAAAAGTGTTGTAAATACAGAAAAGTATGTCCTTTATTTACTAATTTCTTTAAGAATACAAGTTCTGCTCTTTTCCACACCTTTGCAATGCTTTATATAGCTATTCTAATCACCTAATGACCTTTTTGAGACTTTGAATACATTACATATGACCTTCACATGACCTTTTTTGGTTTTTTAACATTTGAAAATTCAAATATCATTACAAGTAAATCTCACTACAATGCCTTAGGCACTCCATTCTCATATACCTTTTACAATGTCACTCATACATTCAAGATTCTCTTATAATTTCTACAACATAGGTTCTCATTATGAGGTTAACTTGAAATGAGTAACTTGAGATTCCCTTGCTAAGCTTCACATGCTCTTTTATAATGGCTTCAAATCATAATTGAGATTTACCAAGATCATCAAAATAAGGATATTGCATTGATTTTTTGGCTGAGATTCTCTTCAATGGCTCATAAATCAACATTTTATGCAATGAGAGACCAATAAATTTTTAGTAGTTTACTTACAAATACACAAAGTAAAAGGAGAAAAATAAACATCATCCAAAATACAAATGCAATGAAATAGATAGAAGGAACTTATAGATAGACAAGCCAGTCTCTCAACTTAGTCACTCTTGGTCATACATCTTCACTGGGAGTTCCAAGATAGCTATTGCACACAACACCTCTCATGAATAGTGTAGACACGTAAAACATATCGATTGACATTGTGCATTTGATCCCGACTTACTAGCATCGTTTCATCCTAAATCATCCCTCGATCTAACCATTTAATCAAATTCCCTTATCTTATTAAATTCATCAATATTCCTCTCTTAATTAAATAAATCATTCTATCTAATTAAGTCACTCTTCTTTGTTAATTAAATCAATCATCTGATCTAATTATCCCTATTTAATTAAATAATCAATTTTATTTGATTAAATCTCTAAAGTCTATCCATTAAATTAAATAAATTAAAACCTTATTTGATTTAATCTAACACCATCTCTTTTAATTAAATAAATCAAAATCCTTATTTAATTATTGTCTTATCATATTCCTCTCTTAGTTGATTTAAATAAATCCATAAATTTGAGTCAAATAGGTCACATCATATAACATCTCTCATTAAATTAATTAACCCCTAATTAATTTAATCTCTTATCATGTCCCATCATTTAGATTTTGCAAGTTGCACATGAAAATAGATTCAATTCATTTATTAAATCTCTATTTTGCTCACAAGGCATCTTTTAGAATATTCCCTCAAATTTGAATTCAAAAATTCCAAGTCAACATGTACATCCAACAAGGAAATAACTTCACCTTACATGTCCTTTGCCTTGAGCCAAGTGGTATTTATTGCATTTTCCCTTCCCTCTTACAAGTAATTTCAATAAATTTGAAATTCAAAAATATGCATTTATTGGCACATTTCTCAAATCTTGCACATCCTCCATCCATTCATAGATTGACAAGTGACATCATGCCATTGGGTGAATGTTAGTCCCACATTGCTCAAATTTGGACATTCATCCATCTTGGCATTTTATAAATAAACTACTCATATCCTCATTTCATCATCCACAAATTATGCAAAGTTACCATGCTCAAATATCTATCAAATTTCATCCATTTCCATTGAGTTCTTAGCTAGGTTTTTGTAGATTTTTGGCTTGGAGCTGTCATTCTTCATCAACAAAGTGGATCAATCATCATCAACATATCAAGCTTGCATCTTAGGAATTTGGAAAGGGCCAATTTTCACATCAAATTGGCACCAATTCCCCCATGTGATCATGTGTTTGCTATTCTAATTAGGATTGAATCTATATTTTCTTGTTTCATTGTGTTTTTCATTGTTTTCTTTCCTAATTTGAACTTTGTAAATGGATTTCATGGGGAATCCTTGTTCACGCTTGCAAATGACTAACTAATGTGTTTATTGATTGTGTTTTGTAGGTATTAGGATTAGGGTTCACACATTTGGTGCTAGGAGGGTTGGATATCATCTTTGATCATTTTTTCTTTAAATTTCTACATTTTTTCTTATACAAAGAAAGTTCCAATGCTGAGAGCTCAGCGTTGCTATATAGCACTATGGGAAACTCAAAGTGTGATGCTGGACTCTTCCTGCCCAGAAAATTTGAATTCTAAAGTCTGCCGCTTGACTATTTGGCTCATAGGAATTTTCAAAATATCAAACTGTGATGCTGGGAAAAACTGTGATGCAGTTGAGCTCAGTTTCCTGACACAGAGCGACATTGAATAGTAAGCAGCACTATGAGAGCACCGCTAAGAAATAAAACTCTGATGTAGTCATGGGTTGAACTGCTGGCAAGGAGTAAGAAGTGGAAATGAAATTTTAGCACGTGCTTTTTGATTAATAATTAATTTGTCTTTTGCTTTCTGCTTTTTATTTTTTCCAAAATTTGATTGTTTTCTCCCTTGTAGGTTGGAAATTGAAAATGAAGAAAGGAAAAGCATGAGGAAGATATTTCATCAAATCAAAGTGTTTTTAAACACTTTAGTGTTTTTTTAACACTTTTTTTAAGAAATTGTTATCACTTCTTTCTTAGGAGACTAATTTCATTTGGGTTTAAAAAGAATATTTCCATTTCTTGCAAATGGATAAAATGAACATTAGGATCACAACATACTAAAGTTTGTTTTTGGTTAACAATTGAACAAAATGTCTCTCATTTTTCTTTTGGTGCTTAAAAAGAACTCACATTTTGCTTTGTAGATTTAAAAAGAACAAGTGTAACTTTGCTTTTCGTGAAGGCTTACTTAAACTAAAGGAATTGAAAAAGGATGTATCCGCTTCTCTCGTGCTTTATAGTGATCTTGAGAATCAAAAGGCCTTTTTCATGACTTTAGGGTGAGATAAATAAATCACCTCCACACTTCAATTTGGGTTTAAAAGTGAACAAAATCTTGTGTGTGTGAGTGGGGGCATTATTGCGTATATTATCTCTCTTTGTTGCCAACAGAGATTGATTGAGTTATGGATTTTGTCTTTGCTTTATTTTGTTTATCTTAGAGGGTTTACCTTGGGGAAAAAGTACTCACCCAAGGGAATGACTCAACCGGTAGCACTCTAAAGCCAAGAGTATTTCCAACTGGGATATAAATGTGGGTATTGGAGTAAACGCCAATATTATATAGTTGATTCTGACAAGATGGATCTGAAAGGGGACTCTTGTCATATGGGTCAATCTCCACAAACGGAAAGTCCATATTAAAACCCATATTCTAGAATTTTCCAAAATCCTTTGATCTATTTGTTGGTGCAAGAACGGTCGTTCTGAAGCCACCCCACACTTTTACGGTCTTTTAGTAGAAATTGAAAACATGCCATGGGAGTTTCATGGGTGTTGATGCTTGGCTGCCCTGTATAATTGAGTGTCGTGGAGGGGAGCTAGTTGGGTCAAGCATCTAACAATTCACTAAAGATAAGCATAGCTAGACTTGTCCAAGTGGGAATCCAACAAATATTGTCTTACACATCCATAGGGTTGTACTTATTCATGGTTTCAAAATTCTTTGTTTGTACAAAAACATCTTGAAAACAAACACTTAACATCATCATCCAAAATTTCAAACCCTTTTGAAGACAAATACAATTGACTCGATCCATATGTTATTGCTTTCCCTTGGGATTCAAATCCTTAGAGGTTTCTAAACATTGGATTACATCTTGATTTGTCTACTAAAGTAAACAATAGGTAAACCCTTGCCTTGAGCTCATCAAAATTCAACATAACATACTTTGTGGGATGTGAAGAAATCAAGACATTGGACACTTAGTTTGGAAAACCTAATCAAAGAAAGTGTTTGTGGTAAAATAAATCCATTAAGCAAAGCAAAGCAAAATGAACTTTCATATGTGATTGAAACCTCAAAATAAAAATCCCCAAAACAAAAGTCATTCGTTCAAAATCCGAAAATGCATGTTCAAATCAAATCACTCTTTGGTTATAAAGGTCCATAGGAGCATTGCATGTTCTTCAATACCTAGGTCTAGGCAAACAAAGTGTCCTTTTTAGGTTAATCTTAGGATCAAAAGAAAAATCAAAATCTCTTTTCACCCATCCTTCACAACATAAAAAGAAAAAATCATCTCACCATCACCTTTTGAAAAATATTGAAACTATCCTTTAGGCTAGGCTTCTTTGGAAAAAATAAAAATCACCAAATCATTGGGACAACATCCTTGAAATCCTTATCAAAATCACCTTTGGCTAGGTATGCATAAATGCATCCTTTTGCATATGCTTAGTCAAAGTTATCAAACCATCTTATTTAGCTAGGTATGTGTAGATGCATCCTTCTTCATGTGCCTAGTTAAATTATCATCTTGTTTGAATAGGTGTGGGTAGATGCATCCTTCTCCCTACACATATTCAAATTATCATCATTTGAGAAAATCTACCCTTAGATAATCATACAACATCTTAGGGTCCATTTTGTTCAAAATCAAAATCAAAATCAAAATCAATCAAGGACAAATACAAAATCCAAAATCAAACCAAAATCCAAAAACATATCCGAAAGTCTCAAAAGCCTAGCATCTTCTTCAAAATTTTATCAAAAGACCAAAATATTCACATCATCCATCCCTTGCATCATCACCATATCACCTTGTGATCATCAAGATATCCTAAAAATTTCTATTTTGGGAAAATACCAAAGATCAATCCAAGGAATTAAGAGATTCATCTCCCATTCTTGAAAATTGATCCTTGTTTTATGGTTCAAACTAGATCTCAATACAAGAAGAGCATTGAAACCAACAAAGAAACACCTGCTTCAAGTGATCTTAGCTAAACAAACGTAGAAATGAATCCTATCAAATCAAGCAATCCTTTGACCATCTCATCATCATAAAATCTGCAAGAGGAAAACCAAGGAGAGGATCTTACCTTTGGGATGTCTCATGAAGAAATAACTGAAATGCTTCAAAATCCAGAAAACCATAAAATCATCAATATCATGATGAGGTTTAACCCTTCATTATACATGCTTGAACTAGAAAAAAAAGGGGCCAAATTACCTTCAAATTTCAACATGAGTACCATAGGAGAGACATATTTTCCTCCAATCTCATCCACCATTCCCATGTCATCCACACCCCCATCCCAAAACATCACCCAAAACATTCCGCAAATCACAACATCGTTTGCTCCAACCCAACCCAATGTTAATAAGGGAAATGCATTTTCTAATGCTATTAAATCACACCCCCTTGTTAACAATCAAGACATGGATGCAAATACAATCTTGGAACAAAACATACCCCAAAATCCATTACACAAGAATGTTCCTCTCACTTTCCATCATGATCCATCATCATCATTTTTCCATGCAACACCTCAAACTTCTCTCCTCACAAATTTGCAAGATGAATGAGACATGTTTAGACTAGGGGGCATATTCGACACCACAAAATTTTCACCTCTTCTACCATTTCCATCATCATCCACATCACTTCTTGGCTTAGGGCTCCCACCTCTACCAAGTATCAATCAAAACATCATGCAAAACTTGTCATCAATATCACAACAATAGATGACAATGACACAAACAAACGCAACATCATCAACCACTCCCCTAACTTCACAAAGCATGGTCTCTCAAGGGGCAATCACATCAATAACACCAACCACCACTCAAATCACCAACATAACATCACCACTCACCACCTTCACAAACACTATTCCAAATCCACCACCACCCCCACCACCACCAACTTCCACCACATCAAGCCAATACAACACGGCATTGCAAGCTACTTTTTAAAGGGGATTCCAACAAGTGCAAAAAAAAAAATTCATACAACTAGCCACTCAGCAAGCTGTTCAAGTTGCCCAAGCAGCCCAAGCCACATTACAAGTGCAACAAGCTTCACAAGCCCAAGCTCTATTGCAACAACAACAACAACAAACTGCACAAGTTGCTCAAGCAGCCCAAACTGCATTACACGCACAAAAGGCTACTCAAGAAAAACTTCTATTACAACAAAAACCAACACAAGTAGTGCAAGCACAAGCACAAGCTCAAGCAAACATCCAATATCAAGCACAACATGCACAAGTACAAGCACAACTTCTTGCACAAAAACAAGCAGCACAATTCCAAGTATATTAGCAAGAAATAAAGCAATATCAAGAGGAGCAAGAAGCAACCCAATTGGTAGCGTAACAACAAGTGTTGTTGGGACAACAACAAGCACAACAAAAAGTGTTGTTGGAACAACAACAAGCATAATAGCAAGCACAAATCTTAGTGCAACAACAAGAAGATCAACAACAAGCATTGTCCATACAATAGTAGGTGGAACCCTACCTAGGTTGGCAGAACATACAGATACTAGCGAACAACACATCAAACAACCCACCCATCCAACCCACAATTGAAACACCCTAAAACACCTTCATCCCACCCCCTGATCCACAAAATGATGTAACGACACAAATTAGGTTGCTCTTGCAACAAGTGCTATATCTTCAATCAAGGTGAACAACGAAAACACCAGGCAACTTGTGTCCCTATCCATTTGATAGGAGCCTAGTGATGAAACCATTCCCCAAGGGATTTGAGATCCCCAAGTTTGAAAAATATTGTGGGATGGGAAACCCTAAGGATCACATCAAGGAATTCCAGGTTCATTGCATGGAAGTCGCATACAACAATATTTATCTGATGCAGCTATTTCCAAGGAGTTTGGCTAGTCACGCTATGGAATGGTTCTCTCACCTACCTTCAGGAATTAGGACATTCCAATAAATAATAGATGCATTCATAAAAAACTATGCATGCAACATCGCAATGGATGTTAGTCTAGAAGAACTCTGAGCTATGAAACAAGGAAAGGGTGAATCATTCACTTCATTCCTACAATGATGGTGCTACAAGGCCAATCAGTGCAAGTGGACCATGCCTGAAGAACAAAAATTCTGCACAATCATAGCTAACCTTGAAGGCCTCTTGGCATTTCATCTCAAGGTTCAAGACATCACCACATATGATCAATTGATCTCCAAGGCACTTAGCATTGAATGAGCCCTCATGACTCAACCCGCAGGAACAACTTCATACCCTAAGCAACAAAACAACCGCCCACCCTCCAATTACAATGATAAACCTCACATGTGGGCAAGGAACAAAAACATTACTAATGATGGTGACATCGATGCCAAGGTGGTCATTAGTGCCCCACACCAAAATACACCTGCATCACAAATCCAAATTCAACACCAAAACAACCATCACATAACACACCAGCCAAACAACAATCCAACCATCAATAATCTCAATGATCAAAGGGGACCACCCCAATGCAAGAGTTATCCCAAATGAAAATACAACACTTTGGGGGAACCACTTGAAGACATAATGAAAAAGTTGATCGACAAAAAACTCATCAAGGCTCCTACCTTTGACAATTACCAAGAATCGGATGTCAAACCTCCTTGGTATAATGAGAATCAACTTTGTGAATTCCAAAAAATCAAAGGCCATATCGCAAACAGATGCATAAGATTAAAAAACATAATTCAAGATCTCATCGATAAAATAATTATAAATGTGGAACAGCCAACGAAAAAACCAAGATCTAAAGATATACACGAATCTGATGCCTAATCATGGAAATAAAGGGAATAAAAATAACAAAGATAAGGGGGAAGGCACCCACTCAAACGTAAATCATGTGTATGAAACAGTCATTGCCTCCCTAAATGAAAACTACATGGTCATCACCATCAAGGTCACCCATGCCGAAGATTGTGGAGTCACCACAAGAGGCGACAAAGTCACCATCGCAGGATCATGCCAACCGAACAAAGTCCCTTCATGTAGATCTATTTCGAATGGCTACAATGTCCTAGATCAACTCAAGAGAACACCAACACAAATCTCCATCATGGAGTTGCTAAAAATATCATCTACCCATAAGAAAATCCTAGAAGAAGCATTGGCGTCATCCTCTATCCGCGAAGATCTCGATGCAGAGCAATTCCAAGCTATGGTCAGAAATATCATTATGTCAAATCTCCTCACATTCTATGACCAAGATTTCCTTGCCCAACCATCTCACAACCATGCACTTCACTTGGAAGTCATTGTACACAAGAGAAAAACAAAAGGGTCTTGGTGGATGGAGGTGCAAATTTGAACATATGCTCTCTCAGTCTCATCAAGCAATTGAAAATATTAGAGGATTCTATAGAAAAAGGAAAGGGTATCACCATAAGGGCATATGATGATCAAGAAAGAGTGTCCCAAGGCATGATCAAAATCCCTATTCAAGTAGGTCCCACCATCATGGAAACCACTTGTCAGGTCTTGGACCTTGAGTTGCCATATAAAATCCTTCTAGGACACCCATGGATTCATGCGATGAAAGCCGTAGCATCAACTTTCCATCAATGTGTAAAATTCACACATGAGGGACAAGAAGTCATCATTCATGGGGATCCTGAACCCTTCTCCTATTGCAAGAGCCTTGAAGCAAAGTATTATAAAATCCCCCAAGTACCAAAAAATGATGAGGGCCCATCCACACCATACATCGATCCCACCACCCTCACATCCACCTCTGCGATAGAGACACCCACCACCACCTCCATCCCCACCATCTCTGACATCAAGGTCATCATCTAGGATAACGACTGTGGAAATTACAAGCTCCCTAATAATGCTTTTATGGTAGGAGTGTTACCACAATCTCCTAGATCATGAGGACGTCCACAAGAAAATGAAGCTTCCACTTCCCAAACGTCTCTTATAGACTATCCCAAATTTACAAGTTGGGGAGATCTTGGTTGAGAATTTATTGAAGCAGATCCATCTCACATGTTATATCAAGATGAGAGACTAGCCATTGATTTACCAATGGATGACAAAAGCAAGGGCCTACAAATGATGCTCGCAATGGGCTATGACAGAAATCAAGGACTTAGGAAAAATGACAATGGGCTTATAATACCTATCATGCTAGAGATGCGACCAATAACAAATCTTGGCCTTGGATGTACCCTACCGAGTATAACCATACGTGGCCGAAGTACTCCAGTTAGAACGGTTATTAATCCTCCTCAGCCAACCCCAACAAAATTACGTCTTCCATTATCTATAGGTCATGTCATAGATAACTTTACATTTGATATAACCGACGTTTGTAGTAGTAGTGATGACGAGGATACCAAAACCAACTTAACTAGGTTATTCAAGGATACCAATCTCTTCATGATTAGCACCCTATCTTTCAAATCTAACCATCAAAATCATGACATCTGCCTAGTCTATCCCCAACTCATCGACTAAGACCAACGAGGACCACCAGTTCTTGATACATTTGAAAATGATGAGGCACTCTCAAAATTCATGGGACTCAGGGATAACATTCCAGATGGTGATCACAAAGCAGGGTTTATAATTGAGCTAGACACACAGGCCTATTATGGGGAAATGATTGACTCCCTCAGTTGCAAAAATGAAAAATTAAGAATCATATCTAAGTCCTTGAGCAAAAACCACATAGTGCCGCTCTCTAACCAGAAAAAAGTAAAAAGAAAGGACGTATCCAACAGTGAAAACCTCTCCGAGGCACTCGAGGATGGGGGATTGAATCTTCCTTTTAGAGCTCTTCATCAAGAAAAGTCAGTAGTCTTGCCAGAAAAATGTAATCCGATCAACTTAGGAATAGAGGAAGCCCCGCACATCACATTCTATGCGGAATCATTATTATTAGACAAACAGGAGCTCCTAGTAGCCTTCCTAAAAGAAAGAAAAATAAACTTCGCATGGAGCTATGTTGACATGCCTGGGCTTGATCCAGAGGTCGTGGTGCACCACTTCACATTATATCTGGAAGCAAAGCCTGTTAAGAAAAAGCTTTGAAAAATGTACCCTCAGATCGCCTTATTAGTCAAAATGGAGCTAAAAAAGCTATTAGATGCAGGATTCATCTGACTGATAGATTATCGAGAATGGGTGTCAAACTTGGTACCTATTTCAAAACCTGATGGGGGCATTAGAATCTGTACAAGCTTCTGAGACTTGAATAAGGCATGTTTGAAGGATGACTTCTCCCTTCCAAACATTGACATGATAGTAGATATGATAGTGGGACATGAGATTTTGTCATTAATGGATGGATTCTCAGGGTACAATCAAATCATGATAGCTAAAGAGGACCAACATAAAATGACTTTCACTTGTCCATGGGGGACTTATTGTTGGAACATGATTCCATTCAGCTTAAAGAATGTAGGAGAAACATATCAAAGGGCCATGACATTAATATTCCATGACATGATTCATAGGACAGTTGAAGATTATGTTGATGATATCCTAGCCAAATAAAAAAAGAGACAAGATCACATAGCAACCTTAAGTGCTATATTTGATAGACTAGAGGAGTACAAGGTCAGACTAAACCCAAAGAAGTGTGTCTTCAGCATTCAATCAGGAAAGATCCTAGGATATATAGTGTCAATGAGGGGTATCAAGGTAGATCTAGCAAAGGTAAAAGCAATCCTTGAGATGGAGGCACCAAAAACATTGAAGCAATTGAGGAGTCTCCAAGATAGGATCCAATCCATTCGAAGATTCATAGACAATTGGCGGACAAACAAAACCCATACTCTCACCTACTTCACAAGGGAGTAGCGTACAAATGGGATACCAAGTGTGAAGAGGCATACGATAAAATCAAAGAATATCTACTAACACCACCAGTCTTAATGCCACCAATCCCAAGAAAACCATTGATCCTCTATGTTTCAGTAACAACAGTAGCCCTTGGAGCTCTCCTAGCTCAGCATGATGAAAATGGAACATAAAGGGCTATTTATTACAACAACAAAACAATGGTTGGGCATGAGCTAAACTATTCATTCATCGAGAAAGCATGCCTCATAGTAGTGTTTGCATCACAAAAATTTAGACATTACATGTTGGCACATAAAATAAAACTCATTTCCCAAATTGACCCCCTCAAGTACCTACTATCAAAGGCAATGCTCACTGGAAAAATGGCTAAATGGGTGATGATATTGTCAGAATAAGACATCGAATATGTGGAGAGGAAGGCAATCAAAGGACAAGTCATCGCAGATCAACTTGTAGAAGCACCAATCTATGCAGAGAACTCTCATCTTAGAGTTTCTAGATGAATCTATTTTCAATCTCAATGTAGCTAACCACTGGAAACTATAATTTGATGGCTCATGTACATAGCATGGATCAGGAGCTGGTGTCTTCTTTATCACCCCACAAGGGGATTGCATACCAAGGTCATACAAACTGGCATTCCCTTGCACCAACAACATTACGGAATACGAGGCTTTAACCATAGGTCTTAGAATAGTAGTGCAATGGAACATTATAGCTCTCAAGGTATATAGAGACTCCCAATTGATAATAAATCAAGTGAACGATGAATATCAGACCAAGGATGACAAGCTCACTCCATACAAGAAATTAGTGGAGACTCTCAAAGAATCCTTCATCGAAATCACATTTGAGCAAATTCCTAGAGCCAACAACAGAGCAGCAGATGCCATGGAAACACTTGGATCCTTGCTCAACATCCCCCACAATGTTCCAAAATATGAATTCCTGATTGAGCAACTTCCCGTGCCTACATTTGAGGTACTGGAATCATAATATGTGTGCAAAATAATTGGTCCTATTGATCCTTGGTATCACAACATTTGCACATGCCTTCGTATAGGATTCATACCTGCCGACTTACCCTCAAACCTAAAATGAACCTTTGTTAAAAAGGAATCCAGATTTGTCATCCGAGGAGATACCCTATATCGTAGAAGCATAAAAGGAACCTTACTATGCTGTTTAAATGTTTAGGAGGAATTAACCACTCTAACTGAAGTACATAGCGGTATTTGTGGTTCACACTTGAGTGGAATGACCATAGCCAAGAAACTATAGAGGATGGGGTATTATTGGCCCACAATGGAACAAGAAGCACATGACCATGCCAGAAAGTGTCTATAATTTCAGTAGCATGGGTACCTCATCCATGCTCCAGCTCAAGAGCTTCATCCCATCGTCACACCATGGCCCTTTTCATAGTGGGGACTTGATCTCATTGGAAAAATAACACTCACCTCATCCAGTGACCACAAATTCATCATAACTACAATAGAGTACTTTACTAAGTGGGTGGAAGCTATACCCATGATGTATATAATGAGGAAGCATATTTCAAAGTTCATCTTGAACTATCTCATTTGTCAATATGGTGTTCCACAAGCCATTATCTCAGATCATGGAACACCATTCAAGAATCAGGAGGTTCATGACTTATGCGAAAAATTCAAAATCCAACATTGCTTCTCCACCCCATATTATCCCCAAGGCAATGGCCAAGCAAAATCTACAAACAAGACCATTCTAAAAATATTAAAGAAAACAGTTAATGACGCAAGTCATGACTAGAATTTGCAACTTAATCCTACCCTTCGGGCCTATCAAACTAGCATCCGCACAGCCACTAGTGCCACCCCTTTCTCCCTGGTCTATGAATCAGAAGTAGTACTTCCCATTGAGATTGAGATCCCATCACTCAGGATTTCACTGCAAAGCCTTATCATAGATGAAGAGTACAGAGTGTCAAGATTGAATGAGCTGGAGCTACTGGAGGAGTGATGTATAGGTTCTTTGAATCATCTGCAAGTCTATCAGAATAGACTCAAATGAAGCTATAATAAGAAAATCAAAAGCATGACTTTTCAAGTTGGAGAACTGGTATTAAAAGAGAATCAGAAAAATGTGCCAAACCCAAGTAGCAAAGGAAAGTTTGAACCTAATTGGTTTGGACCTTTCGTCATCACAAGTTACAAGTCAGGGGCATATCAGTTAGCAACACCCAAAGGGGAACCTCTGCAAGAGCCCATGAATAGCTCTCATCTCAAAAATTTTTATGCCTAAATCTTTCAAGGTATAGAACCAAAAACATCCAAAAAAAATCATAAAAAGGATTGAAAATAGTAAAGAGAAAAATCGTCCTCCCATGAAAACCACTTTGGTGGCACTTTGGGCAAGTACCTTGGTGAAAACCTGGAAAATAGGTGCCTTGTGTAAATAAGCACTTTCCATCCACCAAGATCTTTATGGCTCGTTCTTCATCATCCATCCATAATCCATTGCATCCAAATCTTCATCCATCACTCATCCACTCGCATTCACACCATAGCTTGGTATTGTTTTCATATCATGATCCCTCCTAGTACTACTCGACCCATCCTCAAGGTCAGTTTGTCCCGCCTTTTCAGAGTAGTCTATTGCATCATGCTAGGGGCATGTACTCATCAGATCAAATTCGTGTATATTTTGAAAGTCATAAATATCAGAAAATCCAAAAACATCAAAATCCCAAAAACATGTCAAAAAAGTATGTCAAAAGGCCAAAAAATAGAGTCGTCTTGTTGAACTACGGGTCTCTGAGCCTTGAATGTAGGCAAGGTTGATCTTTAATCATCCCTCAAGACACTTAGGTCAGTCTTTTAGGAGTCTATCATAATAAACTGACATCTCATCATGTATATCATCATCTGTAAATCGGTCAACTCGTTAGTTGAGCTACATGGTCTCTACATGTATAATGTAGGAAAGGATAATCTATTGATAAGCCCTCGAGGCCCCTCAGATAGGTCTTTAGGTTAGTCTCTTAGTCAAAATTTCAAAAAACCCTAAAACATTGGAAAATCAAAAATCAAAAGATTTGAAAATATCAAAAAATACTAAAACAACCTCAAAACATCTCAAAAAGATCAAAAACATCCAAATATTTGAATAAATTCCACCATCTCATCTCGCTTGCACCCGTAATAAAGTAAATCATAATAAACAATTTTCATCCTCAATCTTTGGTAAGACAATTGAAAATAGGTCTAGCAAGTTGAAAGTGAAAACTTCAAATCGTCAAGTCTCAGGTCTAAGTCAGTGCGTAAACAAGTTGGTCAACTCTTTGCACCAATAACTTATCATCCAATTGGTCCCATATCATCATTTAGAATGCTTTGGATAAATGAAATGATGTGTCATCATCCACTAACATGTCCTAGGATAAATCCTTCCTACAATGGGCATTATCTTTGGCAATAAGTTTCGGTTCTTATCCTTAGAAAACACATCCGCATTTGGTTAACGGTATTGAAGAACATCAGCTTGTTTGTTTACTTTGTCTTTATCTTTTGACTTATCTTATTGTGCTCATTCTAAGGACTTCTCGATGATATCCAAACAAGAGGATTTAGAGAAATAGGAATGAGGAAATGATCACTATCTTTTGTCTATTGTGCTTGTTGGACGTTCTTGTAATATAACCTTGGCGAATACTTGTTTTGTTAGGTATGTATGGAGGAGGTCTTGGACAACTTGTTGACTATTGCATTGAGATGTTTACCTTTCCATGTTTTGGTCTGAGGTGTTTTGAAACTTCTAAAGTGCATCCTAGCAAGGTTTTCATATGTCAGGTGTGAACAAGGATACTCTTATCTCCTTGTCAAGACAAAGTCCATCACACTAGGTATGATGCCATCCTGGTTTCCTAATACATTGATGCATCATACCATGTGCATTATCAAACATAAGAAAGGTGGCCAATTGAAAATCCCAATTCCTCGGCAAGTAATCATCATCATCATCATTTGCATTTTCATCATATTGTGTCTTGTTGAAGTGACTTCTTCTCTTCTTGCTTACCACGCTAACAAGGAACTATGACAGTTGATCACATCATCATCACCATCATCATCGATCCTGCATCCACAAATCATTAACATATTGCATAAACATATCATATAGGAAACATATGCATTGCAGTTCCATCATCATATAAATATGGCATTATAAGCAGTCTTCATAGATAAGTACATTCATTTTATTACATTGCATTCATTTTTACATTGCATTACATCTATTGTATGGCATCACATGGCATTTATCATATAAATCATTGCATAACATTCATTTGCATAAGCATTTCATAATCATTTCACCATTAGCACACAATGCACATACACAATAGATATATAAGCATTATAAATAATTCATTTGCATACATACTTGCATAACATCATAAGGTCATCTCACGCATTACAGTCATATTACATAATGCATCATCGTACCACTTTGCATAGACATATCATTACATCATATTAAATGCATCACATACATTACAAAAAACTATCTCATTTGCATCATATCACAGCCATCAGATTTACAGTGCATTATATCATCCATTACATCATCCATTTCATCTCATAAATAGCATCATAAATCATTCATTGCATAAATCATTACACATCATTATAAGCATAAATAGGAATGTACACAATTCATTACATGCAAAGCATACATCCATCCATAATCCGTTCATACATAACCATAATTCACAGAATAGTTCACATACATTTCCATATCATTTTGCATATTACAATCCATATCACATACCACATCATCATTTGTATCAACATAAATAGATGCACATCACATAAATACATCTGCATAATATGGATCTGTTAGTCATAATCATTACATAATGCATACATCATATAACATCACATAACATCATTGCACATCATATAGAAATAAAGTCATCCATGCATGCATAAATAAAGAGTACACATTGCATCACATCAAAATCATCATCGGCTTATATATATCATCAAATAAACTGTCATAGTACAAGAATAAATTGGATCATTGTACATATATATAAATCAATACAAAAAGGGCCCATTGGCCTATCAAAAATGAGCCCATAAGGCACAAAGGTATCATCTCGATCAAGCTTTGTCCCCGTGTATGCTGCCCTCACTTCTGTCACTGTGACCCTCTATTGGTCTGTAGCTAGTCTACTGCAAGTACTCTGGGACCCGTCCTCCTCTAGGTACAACCTCATGATAATGCCTTTGGTAGTACCCAGCCTCTCGGATGGCATACCTATATGATCGAACTGACACTGTACCCTAGGAGGAGGAGGCTGCCATACTCTTTGGGTGCTATCTCCGGCCTAGCTCCGTGGCTGCCTATAGCTCTGTAGCATGTCTTTTCTAGAGGGCCTAATCCCTCTCAGCCCTCATCTGCTCTCTCTCAGCTTGAGCTTGATCCCTCTCTCCGGTCAGGGTCTGTACTTGGGCTTGTAGCTGCTCAATAAGTTCATCCCAATGATCTGGCTGTCCGGCTGGCTATACCTGTGGTTGGACCTGTGGCTGCACCTGAGACTGATCCTCACCACATGGTGGTACACTTGGTGGCACCTGCTACTGGTCTTGCATCGAAACATCTCCCTGCCCTAGCTAGACTGGCGGCGCAACTGGCTGATCCTGTCAAACCTTAGCCCTCCATCCTCATCCTCCCCCTCTGCCTCTACCTCTCCATAGATCTGGAACTACACCTAGAATGGTCAATCGAAGCAAAGGCTAGAACCAATCCCTGTAGGCCTATGTCGTGCCTGGATCTGTGAGCCCCTGATCATAAGCTCATGGTGGGGCTACCAACTACTTGAAGCTATCCACCACCTCTAAAGCAGGAATATACCGCCCCCATGAAACCTATGTCATAGAGCAGGTGAAGACGACTACATAATCATCATTAGGGTGATCCTGGGGCTCCCCAAATTAATGTTGCACATGCCTGGGAAGGTACCTCTCAATCATGGTGTGCTCCCACCCCTGCATAAAACTAGTCCCTGGGGCAATATAACATTTGATAAGCATTGTCGGCCCATCTGGGCTAACCAAGGTATGGTTGCCAAGTGAAAACTTGCATCTCATCCAAGACCCTCCTCCTATAGGAGATCTAGTGCTCACCGATGTGTGTGAAGGACACACCGCCTTTGTATCGCCACACAAGGAGATCATCTGGCACTATCAAACTGAAACAATACATGGATGCAACACAACAATGTGCTCCCATGCCTAGACATGAAGAAGAGTCACCCCTGCTCTAAGTGCTTTTCCATCCATGTAGACATACTCATGGAGATCTCTGTATAAGGATGCAAGAAGCATTGCCCCCCAAACAAAATGAACTAGCCTGTCTCGAACCATCTGCTCCTAGCAATATCCCAAGCTAGGACTAAAGTATTAGCCTTGTCTGTCAGGGGAAACAAGACTAGAAATGATGGATGCAATCAACCAACAGTAAGGAGGTGCTAGGATTATGTGTCGCTCGAGCTCTATCTAGCCCTCGCAAAAGATAATCTTGTCTGTGGTGAGGACTCTATGGTAGGCCTCGCACCCCTCGTCCATGTCAAAAATCGCTTGGTGACCATGAATCGGCAATCAAAAAATATACCAAATGTCCTATAAGGTGATGGTGGCCTCACTAATGGGAAGATGAAACAAAGAGGTCTCATTGTGCCATCTCTCGACTAATGCTGACAACATCCCTAGGTGATTGTGGATGGGGGCTACATATGCAATGTACCATAACCCCGCAATCTAGAGTCCATCCTAGTCCCTATCGTTCAGGTCCTACAAATAGCTAGCCAAATCTCATGACCTGTGCTCTCAAGAGTAGAGCTTCCTTGCCACGTCTTGCATCAAGGAAGGTCACCATGTTAATTTTTTTGAAAAATTCTTTGTCGCGTGTTCAAAAAAATTCTCCAGCGGTGCAACCTATGAAGGCATCATAATTTGATTTCTAATCAAACTCCAATGCTAGGGCTTAAAAGAGAAAAATAACATCGTCGTGGTGCACTTTCTCGTCCAGTGATGCACTTTGGGAAAAATTGGGACCGCCGCATTACACTTTTCAAATCCCTCACTAGCCCCGATCTCAGTGTCAAAGTTTTTAAACTCCAAAATGCACTGCCGCAGTGCAATATCACACTACACGGTGCAGTTTGATTATTGAGCGGTGCTATATAGCACTCTTGTAGACTGACTAACCTTTAAAAGCATTAAATGAAGCAATAAATGAAAAACGAAGCTCAGGTAAGGATCACTTACCAGTGCCCCAATGCCAGGTGGCTGCTGGTATGTCTGAACTCGATCAGAAATGTGCAAGGGAAGTTGTCATTGCACCATATCATTAGGAGGTCAGAGCTCAAATCTCAAGGTTGCTATTAGAAGTGTTTGAAAATGACTTGAAAGTTACCCCTCGAGCCCCTTTTAAGCCTAAAAATTAGGGTTTTTTTCACCCTGATTGGCTATCCTACTAGGGTTTTGGACCCCTGAACCTATTTTTGTCTAGTTGAGGCCTATTTTATATCATTTTATTACATTTAGACATGTTCTTAGCCTCCTAGAGCCTTTTCAAACCTATTGAGCACCTTGTCCTCTTTTTTCGCAAGATCACCCAAAAATTAAAAATTTTGTCCAATCTCTTAAGGGGGCATTATATTGGCATGTTTTCTCTCACCAGACAACATTGGGACAAGTTTTTAAATAATGAATTTTTTTAGCTTTTATTGAGATCGTTTATTCTTTGAAAAAATGCAACAATTGCATTGCTTCAAAGAGGGGCAAAATGTAGACATGTAAAACATACCGATTGACATTGTGCATCTGATACTGACTTGCTAACATCGTTTCATCCTGAATCATCCCTCAGTCTAACCATTAAATCAAATTCCCTTATCTTATTAAATTCATCAATATTCCTCTCTTAATTAAATAAATCATTCTATCTAATTAAGTCACTCTCCTTTGCTAATTAAATCAATCCACTAGTAGAATTTGGCAAATAAATGACAATGTGACTAAAACTTTTAGCCACATGACTAAAAATGACTAAATTCTACTATTTTTTTGTAATTCACAAGTATAAATGACTAAATTAATGACTAATTTGGTCATCGGGTAAAATCACAACTAAATAATTGGTCAGATAAATAAAAATGACTAAATAAATGACTATTACTCCTCTATTCTTTTTTCTCTCGAATTTGATCATAATCCATAGAGCTTAAACCCCCCTCATGGGACCCCTACCTAAGTGGTCTATTTGGCCGCCTAGGTTACTTGGTGATCCAAAAAAACCTATTGCATGGAAGGCATTGCCTCTCGGTGTAGTCTTAAGGCTTTCGCCAATTTTTTTATATTATAAATTCAATATTACATAAATTACTACTTCATTTTGTTCTATTCTAGAATTATATTATATCTCATTTATAATATTACATATTTTATAGAATGCTTACTCTTTTCCATTATATTATTAAAATTTATATCTACTATACAAATCTAAAAATTAAACAATTCACTACTACATAAAGGAGAGGTTTAAGACATTAATTTAAGACAATATATTTATAATTTTCTAATTATCTTAAAATAAGACAATTAAAAAAAAAAATTCTAAAATATATATATTTTTATTTCCCTCTCTTCGTTCATTTTCCCTCCAACATCCATTTTCCTTTTCCCTTCCTCATTAATTCGACATGCATTTTGATGGTCATCTTCATCTTCTTCCTACCCCTATCTATTCACGGCTGTAGATTTTGTTGGAAAATCATGATGATTCTTAGGGAGGGATAGTCACACATTTAGAAGGGCACGACATCCCTCCTCATGGTTGTCCAAGGTCGAAGGTCAAATCTGGCATGTCGGGCTGAAGGAAAACCCATGACCTCATAAATGGGCATTTTTTTGGTTAGATTTAGTGAAAAAAGGAAAATATAATATGAAAACGGAGGTCAATTAGAGCTAGGAGGAGATTAGATGGCATAAACTAAAGTTGGACGTAGTTATTTAAGCACTTTCTACTACATAGTTGAGAACACAACACAATTTGTGTAGAACATTGAGGGGTTCGTAATATTTTTTTCCCTCCAAAGTTTGTCTATTTTCTTTTTCTCAACGACATCATTCACAACACAACAAAAATTGTGCAAAATACTCTAGGTAAGTCACTTTGCATGGTTGTAGTGATTTTTAATTTGAGAAATCTGTACACAGCTGATTCATTTTCAATGTGTCATATTTCATTAAAAAATAGTTATGTTTAAAGATTTGGTGATCATGAATTGTACAATTTTGAAATAGGGTCTCAAAGTATAAAGATTGGAAAAAATTAAGATTGAAAAAAACACATAACTGTAATCAAAGATTTTATATTCTAGTTGCGCCTCTGCACCATATAATGAGTCTGATGCATCTTTTCTCCATTTTTGCTTTTGTATGTCTATTTAAGCTATCACCCTTTTTTTTTATTTGTAAGCTCCTATGTGATTGGTTGTGTTTGGAGCCCCTGTATTTTGTTGACTTGTATTGGGTATCTCATATTCCATTGGGCACATGTTGTTTATTAAATTTTTTACCGTTTGTCTATGAAATGAGAAATTTAAGAGTCTTTTAGGTATTCCCTCTTTTTTCTATTATGGTTAGGATTTAAATTGGATTTATTCAATTTGTAGTGGGTTGTTAGTTCCTTTTATCTTTTATAACAATAAGATAGATATATAATAATAAATTGTTCCTGAGAAAAAATAACTCTAAACACTACTACATAAAGAGAAAGTTTAAGACAAAATAGTTTTAATTTTTTTCTATTTGTCTTAAATTAAAACAATAAAAAAATACTTTTCAAAAATAAAGTTTTTTTATTTCCCTCTACTCAATCATTTTGCCTTGCTGATTCATGGGAGCATTTTTATGCAATCCCCTTACCCAGAGCTTCTTCCACATGCCCTTCACATTGAAAGAGCACTTTGTTCCTTCTGTGGGTCTGCTTGTGGACAAGCATACCAAATCCTCTAATCTTGTGGTTGCAGGAAATGATCTCATACCCCCCCTTTTTGTGAAAAATTTGAGCATGAAAGTCTTCGATTTGACATGTCCCAACTGGAGGATGTCGGGAGCTCTACATCGGTTGTGCAGCCTGGAATCAGGTAAGATGACTTATTCTGATGGGGTTTTCTATTGCATGAATTATAGTCCTTTCAGTGTGTTGGCTTATGATATTAGGCGGGGGTTGTGGAGTAAGATAGAGGCCCCAATGTGTTGTTTTCTTAGGGAACCTAGTCTTGTAGAGTGTCAGGAAGGCTTGTTCTAGTGGCTATTGTTCAGAAGAGCAAGCTAAATGTGCTCAAGAGCATATGTATGTGGAGCCTTCACCACTCCAAGAATGGTTGGGTGGAGCTGGAGCGCATGCCACAACCACTCTATGATCAATTCATCACCCTTTCTAATGAGGACTCTTTTTCTTGCATTTCCCATGGGAATCTCATTCTCATCGCCATGACCAAAAGCCCCAAAATGCTCATGTATGATTCTTATGACAAGATTTGGTCTTGGATACCTTAATGCCCCTTTTTTTTATTCTGGGGAAGGGTTGCAAGGTTTTCCTTTTGATCTAGGGTTGGAGGCCTCACCAACCGTGGAGGAACTCTTTGCTATTACACCTTGAATGTTCAACTTTTGAACAACTATAGATAAGCTTTATGGATGAATTTTTCAACCACCATTTCTAGACTACGATAGAAAAATATGGAATAAAGCTACCATAAAAGCATTGACTTCATCTTACTAAAGTAGAAAAATTTGGAACTTGGGAATTGTACCATTTTAAAAAACTCAAATGTGTTTTTGTATGAACTTCCAACTTTGATTTCATAGTAATTTAGTAAGGATGTATCTAGAGTGGGCATGGAGGCCGATTCTTCTGGTTTTGATGTTCTTCTCTCTATGTGTTGTTTTATTTTATTTAGGTGGCATTTTTTCTCATAAAATGAAACATCACAGCTATTTTTAGAAGTCAGGTGTGTTTTAGGTTGAGTTTTGATTAGACCCTCATGAGAAGAAAAATGCAGGATAGGAAGTGACTGAATTTTTTTCCAAAATGTTATAGCAATTTTTTGAATAACAGAGGTTGTGTTGCTTAGAAATGTTCAATCGAATGGCAGCATGCTAAGAGGCTCGATCTTCTAATATTTCTAGGTAGTTGGGAGGTAGATGATTTTCCTTCTTAAGCCTCAAATTCAACTTACAAAAATGTTGGAAGTCAATGGAGGGACTTTGAGAGCAAATTCACTCCATTCAGAACCATGGAGTTTCTGTCACAACAAATAGCAAACCATTTGTCTAGCTTTGACAATTGGTGGACTGGAACTTCCTAATTTTTGAATCACGTGATGTTCATTCTCTTTTGTTTCCTAATCATTGTTCTCATTTAGTCTCTGAGTACATAATTGAGTTTTATAGTTATTCATAGTCCTAACTCATCATCTATTGGATTAGAGTCTTGAATGAATTTGTTTTTTACCAGCCTATTAAATGATCTCCAAATGGTCCATTCTGAATACTGGAAATTCTAATGCTTTTGGTTCTGATTCAATAGCTATGAACTTCATTTGCATTCTAATATATACTTTGATTAAAATGTTTTGGTCTTGTTAAGAATTACAACTTTATTCTTTCCATGCTTTAGGAAAAAATCTTATAATATTTATATTTGCATTATTGTGGATGTATATCATAATAGAAAGTAATCTTCACTTCTTTTTTTGCACTAAATTTGTATCCTCCTGTTTATAATTGGTGTTATTTGATTTAATAAATATTATGGAATTATGACAAGGCATGGTTGAATTAATTTAGAAACACGTGAAGATTCACAGGGGAATCATACAAATGTGGCTCTACATTATCATTCCTATTCATGTATTTTTGACTCAAATTAA
This sequence comes from Sequoia sempervirens, assembly GCA_007258455.2. NCBI lineage: Eukaryota > Viridiplantae > Streptophyta > Pinopsida > Cupressales > Cupressaceae > Sequoia > Sequoia sempervirens. The sequence goes on from VDFB02281492.1 coordinate 64,379,866, forward strand.
TTTGGTTTCTATGCATTTGAATCAAATTTGTCATTTTTGTATCTTACAGATCAAGGTTTCAGTGTCATCTATTCAACATGCAAGCCAATTATCAAGTGATCGACTTGGTCTGCCATTAAAATCTAATAAATGTGAAACATGTGGAAGCAACAAACTTCACGATTGTGATGGTATGCAGTAATAATTTTTTTTTCTATTATATAACTGAACTTTATGATAAATGCTAATAGTGGAAAAAAAAAATATTTTTAATTAACTTGTTTTTCCATTTAAAAGTTGCAATATTTTTGTAGGTCATTTTGGTCACTTGAAGCTCCCAACACCAATATATCATCCTCTCTATGTGAATGAAGTTAAACAAATTCTTGGAAAGATATGTCTAAATTGCTTTCAACTAAAGAAGCAAAATGGAAGAAAAGGGAAGAAGAGAAAGGTTAGAGCCAAAGCGTGAAACAGAAAGAGATCTCTCTTTCAGCCTTGTACTTGCACCTAAAAAGTGCTGCAATGTTTGTTTTTAAGTGAAAAATAAAATTGCCATAAAAATATAGTGTTGTACAGGTATCTTTTGAAGTAGAAAACATATTGTTTGCAACAAGATGTAATATTTTTTATTTGCGTAGCTTAAAATCATTTTTTGTATCACATGACATAAGTAAATAGAAGGCATATGGTTGCAAACTATCTTTTGCTACAAATTGTAGGAGGTAGTTTTTGACATGTTATATGCATCTTTGTGTACAGTTAGGTGACCCTCTAAAGGACATATTGGATGGTTGTGATCCTATGCCGAGTTATGACAATCATAAAATTGAAGCTACAAGTGTTTCAAAGCTGAAAAGTGTTGGTGGCAAGTTTGATTGGAGCAATGTTGGAAGTGATATAGATTTGAGAGCCAATTTTAATTTTTCTAGCATTGCTATGAAAAGGGTACCAGGATATCTTTTAGTTTTGCTGAAAATTTTAGATAAACTAGCGGGGAGAGTAGGTTAAATTACATGTATGGTAGAAAAATATTTTTTTAATTTAGTAATGTTTTATAAATAGAGGTTTTTGCTTTTTCATCATTTCTTTAAATTGTTGATTAGTAGCACTTTCACACCCTGTTGGGAATAAGAGGAAAATATAGCCAGTTTCTCAAATTGTGCGGTGCTACTTGTAATATCGAGGATAAGAATTGAACCACATATACCTAGTTCTGATGTTAATATATTATATTTTTAATTTTGTTTTTGAATGTGTGGAATGTTTATTAGAATTTAGATGTTTGACTCGACTTGTATCTCTTAAGGGTGTGGTAGAGTGTGCATTGTGGAGGAAAAGAAAATAAAAATGTAAAGTATATTATGTTATTGTACATTTGGATAGCATTTGGGTATGTATGGAAAATAAAATTTTAATAGGAAATGTCCATATATATTTCCTTTTCAATGTCCCTTTTCAAGTTATATTTGCTAATTTCTCTTGTAGATGGTTGTGTGGGAATGGATACATCTAAAGTTTTAAGGAATGATGACCAATTACATATTAAACCTCTCTAGACCTTTTATTGATTTTAGGAACCTGAAGATGTAAGTGTTCCAGTTCATTCCACTATCTATTATGATAGGTCAATGAAGAAACAAAACTATAGTAAGGTGGGGAAGATTTCAGAGACATCTAAGGTGAGATCTATTTGTGATAACCCCCACAGTTCTGTTCTTTTTATGTCTATTATGTTTTAAATTTCCAACTAATCATCATGTCTTCACCAAATTATGATCTGTACAACTGACAGGGTTATGTGGATTGTACCAATTTGGCATCATTTACTGTTAAAGAAGTGACTTCTAAGAGACAAAAGAATGGTTTAGGGACAGAGAATTTGAAGACAAATAAGGCAAGTCATACTTTTCAACTTTCCAATTGTGATGTCCATTCAGTTCAAAATTTTGTTATTGGTAACTGTACAAAATATTTTGATGCACGAATGGGTATATTTGATTAGTTGTTGCAAACAACAGCATGATCCTCTAGATTTGGCTATTTTAGTCCCATCCACACGAAATAACTAATAACATTATAGACAAGGTGATGGTGAAGTTTCAACAAACATAAAGATTTGCAATGCTACTGAAATTTATATTATATATTAGATGATTTGGACTGATTACCATTTAGCTAAAGACAATCTTCATTAATTCATATATCCATGTTGAAGCACACAATTGTATAGGAAAAATGGTTTTGGATATTAGTTGTGTTCTTTCATACTTATTCCATTCATATTTGGATTGGCTCAAGGATTCAATGTTTATGACAGTGGGATATCACCTAGTTATTTACTTATCACATAAGAATGGTGTAGTTGTGGTAATTTACAGTAGACCATTGCTTTGACATATTTAAGCTACTATCAAGTAAAAACATGTCAGTTGACTTTTTTAGGGTATAGTCAACTCAAAATCCAACAGATGATATGCATATGTATTGTCATGAAATTAAGTGTCAGAAAATAACATAACGTTTTAGTCAGTATGCTTGAATGAATCTGTACCACATTAAATATCTTGTAAGTCTATCCAGGGATCATTCTTTAGATTATTATTATCATTTAGAAGGTTGTCACATGAATTTATAGAGTCCTTTTATGCCATTTTTTTGGTAAATTTTAAGGTATGATGCTAACCATAATATATATCAGTTAACTTTTTTGCTATGTTACACGGGGACGTGTCCCCTGCCCCAAAACCCACTGTCCCCGTCCCTTGTCATCCTCAGGATGGGGGGATGCAAAGGGGATGTCCCCCAACCGTCCCCAAAACAACCCAACTAGCAAGAAATGAGAGGAAACGCCCCCTGCCCTTTGGGAACTTTTCCCCGTCCCTGGTACAGATGGGGAACGTTAGAAACGTCTCTCGATGTACTGAGGACAACTAGCTATCCCCTACAAACAGGGAGCTTCTTGGGTTAAAAAAAAAATTTTAAAAATTATTTTTTAAATATTTCATCCTTCTTTCTAAGGTGATTTTTGAGTTTGGGTTGTTTGACATTTTGTCAAACACTTGGCATGCAAAGTGATTGAGTTCTAATTTTTGAATGTTTATGCTTGTGTTTGATTGAATTTTAATGCCAAATAATTTGCATAAAACATAGAAATGATAACTACTATTATAACATCAACAAATAATATCAAATATATCAAAATTATTGGGGGAATCATTATTAGAATCACAGTAGTAATAGAATGTTCAAGTAGATGGGGCATATTGCTTCCCTGAACTGCAGGTTTGCCTATTCATGTTTGCTGCACAAGTTGAGAACTTTCTAATGTGTCATTTCTCTTAATTGATAGTAGTATATTTCAATTTATGGAAGTGGCCACCATTAAAGTTGTATTAGTCCTTGAACCCACATTGACATGGCATATTGCTTGACTTAATTTTCTCTTTACTTATTGTCAATGGAATTCCTAGGTTTTCTATCATCTGAGAACAGACCTGTGTTACATGCTTTGTGCTTATGTACATGAATAGTGAATTTTGAGGCAATCACTTGTCTAAGAAACTTATCACAATCATCGTAGGTGCATGGAATATCAGTAGGCATACTGTTAAATTTCTAATAGCTTAGAGTTGCTATTTTTTTTGGAGTTTAGTTTTGTATTATAGCTTAATTAAATTGTTTTGTTCTGTAGAAACTATGTTAATTGGCCTTATGAAGATAGCCAAGCCTATTTTCTTCGAACAAAATAGGGTGCAAATTATTTGTAGTATGTACTTTAAGTTTACTAATTTTATTTCTCTAATGCTCTATAAAATATTTAACTTGGAATATGATGACCTAGGTGAGCATTTCTTATATAAAAAGGCATCCATTGTTCCTTGTAAATGCATGTCTCTATTTTTTTTTAATTGAGGCTTCGAATACTCAAGAATTATTAGTTTGTACCTTTTTTTGCCTTAATAGAGAATTTTTCTTTTTAGGAAAATGTTCTTTATCATCTGAATCCTTGTGAATAAATGCAGCTTTGCTCTTGTGTCTTTCAGAAATGCAAGGTGGAAGCTTCAGTTTTGCTATTCCCTTCTTTGCATGTTCAATTGGTTGGGCCCTATATGCATATTGGTTTTGAATGACCCTTTTTACTTCCTCTTAGATTTATGTAGTTTTTAATGACCCTTTAGTTTCCTGTTCATCTTTGGATAATTGATTTTTTCAGAGAACCTTTTCGATCACCCAGCCTCTAAGAATACTTTTATTTCCTAAACATGTGATCTGTACCTTCTTTATTTTATTTTGTAGAATGTATAACCACATTCATAATATTAGACAAAAATTGTTTAATAAATTTATTGTATATATTTTCTGGCATATTTACATCTTTTTTTCCTAGAATGGCTATGGTGAAGAAATTTCCAAATTTAACAATTCCACAACTGACAGCTTTCAAGATGTAAGGAAGTGAAAAATGATCACATATATCAAATATGTAAACATTCAACCTCAAATCTTATTTTATTTGCACTATACCAAGTCTAAATACATTGCATTGCAGGTCTGATATAAGTATGATTTGATTACAATAGTGGAAGTTTCCTTCAAAATATAATTTATATTGATTCCCAATGAAATACAAACATACCTAGATCATTGGCTACAATAATAAGTTTAATGACATTTATTATGCTATTAGACTACTTCTCTCATGATTTATTTACATATTGATATTGTTGTTATCAATTATTAATTTATTGACATATCTCTCTCTCTCTTTCCCCCCTCTCTATAATATATTAATAAATTTTGAAAAAATCACACACACACACACACACACACATATATAGTATGTTAATGTCCCCTGCCGTCCCCTAAAAATGGCCCCCTAGGAAATGTTGTGGAACATGGCTTTTTTGTTTACCTTGATTTTATTTCTAAGTATGCATGACACTTTTTTAGTAAATTGGTCGTTAATGTGCCTAGCTGAATCTACAGTACATTGGAGATTTCTTTGTAAATATACTTTAGCCATCAAACCATGACACTATGGCTAAAGTTCATTTTTCTTTAATTTTACTCTTGAACTGAAATTTTGTGTTGGATTCTCAACAAAAAATAACAAGTGCTTGGGAAATCATTTTTTGTGCTCAATGATGTAGCTTCTGAGAAGTAGAAAACAAAGGAAATGATACAACTAATGGGGAGATGATAGATGGTGTTGAATGCTTCTTGTGTTATCTCATATACATCAATTCATGTTTGGATTGGCTTAGGGGTTTGTTGGTGTAATTAAATGTCTTGTACCTTGTCCTAGGTCATAATTACACCTTAGTTAAGTTTACTTAGGGACCACATAGGAGGTTGTTGGAGAATCTCCACTTTTGGTGGACTTGGCATGTCATCACCTCATCACTTCCACCTTTTGTGGACACATCATGTGATTATCTCTCCATCTTTGGTGGAGTGATAAGTTTTCCTAGTTGTCTCATGTCATAAGATTCTGACACTTGTCATAATCTTATGCCCTTCTATGTTCTTACCTTGGCTATTTATCCAAGGGGTCTCTCTCATTGTAAACAAGAATCATATCATATTAATGACATTGAATACATTTTATTCTTGTCATATCATTTCTCTCTTTCTTGTGCTTTCCATTTGGTCCATAGATCTTGGGTGGCAGCCATAGCCAATTCTAACATGATTAAATGTTTATGGCAATAAAATATCAGTTAGCATATAAGAGACTACTGCTTATAGTTAAAGCCATGTAAAAATATGTTAGGTGACTACTTTATGCTATAGTAAAGTAAGGTGACTACTTTATGCTATAGTAAAGTAAAAATCTACTTGATGATGTTAATACATAGTGCTACTAAATTAAGTTCTATAGAAGTTCAAGGAACAGTTTAGTAGGTGTACTTAGTTGAATCTATACTGCATTGAATTCCTCATAAGTTCAAATTGGTAATCATTCATTAGACCATTACACCATCATCGAGAAGGTTATCCACATGCAATTTATGTAGCCTTTTTATGCCAATAGTATTTTGCTAAGTATTTTCGTAGGATGCCAACCATGAAAGGGTATTTTATTTTTGAGTTTGCATGACATCTTGGTTGAAGGTTAATTTGACGATGTTAACAAAACAACTTATCAATGTGCTTAGCTAAATCTTTAGCACACAAATCGTGACTCTTAGTAATATTATTATAGCATATGAACCATGAATCTTAGGTTAAGTTTTTGATTTTTTTGGTTTTATTTTTTAGTCTAATGTTAATGTTTGATTCCTGCACAAAAAAATTTCTTGCAGGGAAAGTCATTTTTCATGCACAATGTTGCAACTTCTAGGAAACAGAAAACAAAAAAAAATGATTCAATAAATGGGGAGGTACCATTTTCACATAGCGGATTAAAAAGTCTATCTCAGAATAAAAATAATTGCCCGTACTTCTAGGTATAAACTTGATGCATAAATTTTGGAGGGTTAAATTCCAATTGGTGAGAGTGGGTAATCTCCCTATCACTCTGGGCTCAACTTAAATCTAGGAGGGTGCTCTTAGAGGTATGCCTTAACAGGAATTTATATCAAACATAATGAATAACTAGTGCACTTCACAACAACTTTACCCAAGTGTGAGCTTAACCTCAATAACTGCCATTAGACTAAGCTCAATTAGTTCTAGTAAGACCTCCTTATAGCTTAGAATACTTTACATATGCATCTGTAGATAAAACAACATTACAATCCCTTGAATGATTTTAGTTAATTTTCCTTAGGTATTGACAAAATATAAATACTTTGAACATGACTTAGTTAATGGTTTAACAATTGTTTTTTTTTTAATTTTTCCTATTTTATGATATTGAATTATGAACAACATATATGGATCCTAAAACTAACTTCTATACTAATGGATGAACGACTTGTCTGATTTTAATGCAGGTTGAGGGTCAAAGCCTTCAAGACTAGTTCCTTATTTGGTTGTAGAGTAGCATTCAACCATAACAAGCATAACACAATAAATAATAAAAAAGATATGATAGATATGATGCATACAAACAACAATAACTTAGTGATAGAAACAACATCAACTTAGTGATCCTTCTCTGAACTCATTGGAATTCATTCATAGCAAATAAAATACTATTACATCTAACATTTTACGAGTGTTGCAATGCTCCTCAAATGTTTGATACAATTACACTAGAAAATTTGGTGAAAGTTTTCAAAGAAGAGGACCTGACACACCTCTGTGCCTTAAAACACCTTAAAATATCAATTACCAGCCAAGGAGACATATAGTTACATACATTCATTACAATAATTATCTCTTTGCAACTTAGAGAGAATCTTCAATGGTGAATACCATTACAATATTTGAAACCCTAAATTTTTAGCTAGCATTGCAATAGCTTGAAGACTTAAGAAACTGACAACTAATATCAATGAAAAATGGAAACTTAAACAACTCTTGCAAGCCGTAGAAAAATTCCAAGTAGATCAGCTACATGAGTCACTCATTGCATGATTGGTACTTAGTAATGAACATTTATGTAGAAATAGGGCCAAATTTCCCCATAAATGTGGCCCAAATCACACTCAGGAACAATTGCAAGGATCCATGAGTACTAGAAATGTCATTCATGAATGCAAATGTGTCATGAAACTTGCCCACCAATGCAACACATTATAAAATGGGTGATTTGCTTTAAGAATATGAGTGAAGCAATGGTGATGCCATTAATTTCATTTGGTGCTCATTTTTTCATCAAACATATCAATGCCCAAAATATCTCGTATGTACATGTCAAAATCCACATGCAGTTAACCATACACTATTATAAATTTAATTGGTAGTTGGATCAGTTCAAATTTCATTAATGGAATTTGAAGGAGCAGTTGTGGGAGTGGTGGGAATAATCTTGAATGGTTTGCAAGAAAACACCTAAACGAACGAAAAACCCACCCAACTTAGGGTTTTAGACATTAGCAACATTAACACATGTATAGGCACATGAAGGGTCAAGACGAATAATGATGGTATAATAACTCATTGAAACCCACAAGATATATCTCATATCAGTTATATGCAAGGGAAAAAATGAAACCTAGGTGGACTAGGGGAAAGGAATCAAACAAAACAAGGGGGAAAAGTAGGGTTTAGTCCCAATAGGTTTTATTTTGTTGGGAGGTTGTACATTCCTTGATAAGCTTGAGAACATATTCTTTGAGGCCCTTTTGGGAGAATTTCTCTCTCAATTTCATATATGTTTGAACTTTGTGTGACCAACCATAGGCACACGATGCAAAGTCCTTAGATCTTTCTCTCTCTTCTTGGACTCAAGCACAAGGAAAATTCAATCCTTATATAGGATAAGACCATTTCCTACTATGTACTTGTCATCCTTAAACACTTCCATCTAGTATATCAATAGCTAGAGGGATCTTAGCATATTCTACCATGATAGAGGCCTTTCAATTAACAAGAAGAATAGAAATGGAGCAAAAATAGGCATATGAGAGAGCATCAACAATTGCAATTTTTTAACCTTTCACATATTCTATGTCAAAATCATAAGCTTGAAAGCTTACTCAATTTTGTTGCTGATTGTTCAAATCACCTTGGCAAAGAAAGGATTTTAGATTGATATGGTCTATCCTTACCACCATGCATAATAGAATATGTTCTTTTTGAAGTTGTCACCTTTTTTCTTGCAAATGTTATAGCATGACTCATTTGCATTAGCACAACTCCAATCCTTCACTTGAAGCATTAGAATTTACCACAAATGGTTGTGAGAAATTGGGAATACCAATTATTAGCATGAGCTAATTACTTTCTTAAGCTTCTCATAAGCTTTCTTGAGCTTTTTCACTCCATAAGAAGGCTTCCTTCTCATCTTTATTTTATCAAATATAATTGTCAGTGCTTTAGATACCAAAATTTTTGATTTAGGGCTGCCTATGTTTTTGTTGGGTGAAAGCTCTTTTTCTTTTTTTCCTATTAGGTATTTATGGTACATTATTTTCTCTTCTAATCATTTTATGGTTGTGATAAATTGGGAATACCAAGTATTAGCATGAGCTAATTACTTTCTTAAGCTTCTCATAAGCTTTCTTGAGCTTTGTCACTAGGCTTCCTTCTCATCTTTATTTTATCAAATATAATTGTCAATGCTTTAGATACCAAAATTTTGGCTTTAGGGATGCCTTTGTGTTTTTGTTGGGTGAAATCTCTTTTTATTTTTTCATGTTAGGGATTTATGGTACATTATTTTCTCTTCTAATCATTTTATACCATTTATTGCTTTCTTTTAGATATAGCTGCTGCAACTGTTCTTTCAGGAAATAGAAACTTTGAAGGGTGTGTTCATCCATTTACTCATGAAAATTACCACTTCTGCTTATATTTATGTTGGATTAGATTGATGGTATTTTATTTATTAGAGTTGATACCTTGATCACTTTTGTTTTAATAGCAAGGATATATGCTTTTAAGATGTTATGTTCATGATAGATATTTAACAAATGCAAGCAATTTTAACTAATAATGACCCATGCAAGTCATTATCTTGAAGTAAGTCATTAATATTTCTAGGATATGAACATGGTAGAAAATCTAAAATCTCCTTAATGCTTTGGTACTTTAGTATAGACCCATGAAATTATGTCAAATTTAAGGTTATTGTTTACACTAACCATGGATGCACTTTCTTTGCTTACATTTAGATTGGTTTTATTGATTGTAGCATTGAGGGACTCTTTTTTTCCTTGTGTAGGAAAGGAACGAGTATCATAAGTGCTTCTGGAGGTAAGGGATGGGATGGTGGAGGTGGTGGCAGAGTTTCCACAAAGAGCTACAGTAGGCAAGAGAGTTTGAATATCTTTGTGCATGGTTAGTTTCTTGTCCTTTTCTATTTGCAACGAAAAAAAATTGTTACTTCAGAAAAAACAATTGATTTATTCTAATTGAAAATACTAACTTTGAGTCTTTTGGTTAAACATAAACTCATGCATCATAGATTATTGGCTATTATTTTCTAGGTTATCGTATGGGTGTATTTTCTTTTGTATCAAGTTACCTTTGGAATAATAAATAAAGTATATATGTGGGTTTAAGAGTCTTTTACAAGCTAGATACATGGAACTTCTATATGATAGGCATCTTTGTACGTGAAGTGTAGTCTGTCTTTTTCCATTCACTGAAAGGGTTTTATATGAGACTTTCAAACTTAGTTTCTTGCAACACATCTAAACCCAGAGAATTCTAAAAAGAACAAGTTTGATCCACTTGTGTGCATAATGGCATATATGATTCACAATCCAAGTCATCTCTTTTAGTTATTAGTTTTTAGATTCCCTAAAAACTATTTCCTTTCCAAATTTTATAGGGAAAAAGTTACCTTGAGGGAAGTGGTATTTTTTTTTTATTGAGGGGGATTTTAATGATATTTAGTTAAGCGCATAATAACTCACCAACCTGTAAAAAAATGATAGAAGAAATATGATAACCTCAGTATACAAAATACTCTAAATGATCTTATGTACATGTTTTTAATTTGACAAAAAAAGTTCTATAATTAATACTTAGTTTTTATTCTATAATTCTCAACTTTTTAATCTCTTATACACATTCTTAATCCTTCATTTTTATTTTTGAATGGTATGCATCTAGTAGAATGTGAATAAATAGGTAATGATCAAATCACAAATATATTCATTAACTTAATTATTGAACCTACCTCTTGCAATCTTCATTTTCAGTAGCCACATTTGCAATAAATTGAATTCAAGCGGCACACAATCTTTTTGTAAGCTGATTTGATAGTTTGGGAACACAAATATAAACACAAGTTGTTTGTGCACTCTATAGAACAAAATTTTAACTTGATTCTATTATTAAGAGAATATATTTTAGTGATATAAATGAGTAGCTTGCTGAAATTAACAAACATGTGGGATTCCAAAAATTCTACGTGTTTCTTGTCCTAAGCCATCATGAATAGCTTTTCTTGAAGTGTTCTTGTTTAGTATTTACGTAACTTGTTGTTGTTAGCATATGAGGTTTTTTTTACTTTATGATTCTATGGGGATTCTAACTTGGTTCACATGCTTTTTGTTTTGGACTAGTTGGACAGAGTCGAGGTTGTATAGAAAATGCAGGTGCTAACTGTAGTTGAATGTCTTCAGCATCCTTTCTTGCAGGTTCTTTTATTTTTATTATTTTTTTCAGTACTATGCAGTTCTATATTTTTCTTGTTCTTATTTTATGACTACATGATAAATGAAAGTCCCTGGGACATCCTACATGGTGAGCAAATTATGTTATGCAAAAACATGATAGATTTATGAAATACGAGTCTAATCAATATTTCTACCATCTGATCAAAATAGATTGTGGAGAATCTAACAAACATTTTAAATTTTTGTGCAGGAACATCAAAGAAGATTAAATTAGACTAGGATACTCATCTAAAGATAGCCTATGGTGCTACAAAAGGATTAGCATATTTTCATCGTGATTGTAACCAATGCATTGTTCATAGGGATGTAAAGATATCTAACATTCTTTTAGATGACAACTTCGAAGCACATTTGTCAGAATTTGGCATTTCCAAGTGCATTTCCTCAGCCAAAACTCACACCTCCACCTATGTTATGGGTACTATTGGTTATATTGACCCTAAATATGCAAGAACCTCAAGGATTAATGAGAAATCTGATGTTTACAAGTATGGTATTATTCTTCTGGAGTTGCTGACAGGCAGAAAAGTTATTGACAACAACTCAAATTTACTTTAGTTGGTAGGATTTGTGATTGGTGATAAATAAACCAGCAAGATATGAAGATGAAGAGGTAAATGATCAAATTTTTTAAGGGATAGTTCAATGGTAAGAGAAACAATGAAGTAACAGTTAACATGGTCATAAGATGATAGTAATCAGAATGAGGGTAGCCTACAGATGATTGGAGCTTTATCACAATCATAGAATGAAAGTTCCTTTGCAAAAATGTATCATGTACTTATGCATTACAAGGGTAAGGGACTGCATGTTATGATATAAAAGAACAATCATGCACAAATGACAGTTAGAGGATCAACAAGCATTATAAGGGTAAGAGACTGTAGGTTATGATATAAAAGAATAGTCATGTTCCTATTCTTTTGTAAGTTGTTGAACAACATAAAGGCAAGGTTTTGGAGTAGATTTTAGCTAATTTTTTTCACTTTCAACAATGTATTGTAATATTTCAAGTTCTTTCATGTTGGGACAACAAATTGTAACTCTATTTTCAAGCTTACATAGTTGTATGTAACATCTTTTTGATTAATAAAATAAGCTATTTTTACCTCCTCATTGTTGTTTTATTGTGCAAGTCTTTTAGATAGTTGATAAATAATCTTTTTGATTAATAAAATAAACGATCAAATGAAAAAAATTAAAATGCATTAAATATACTACTAAATCAATGACTAAATAACTAAATTAATGATTAAATATATGACTAAATGACTAAATTAATGACTAAATATATGATTAAATTAATAACAAAATATATGACTAAAGTAATGACTAAATACATGACTAAATTAATGACTAAATATATGACTAAATAAATTACTACCATGACTAAATAAATGACCAGTTAACAACAATCTGACTAAATTAATGACTAAATAAATCACTTCCATGACTAAATAAATGACCAGTTAACAACAATCAATGACTAAATTAATAACTAAATCAATGATTAAATCAATGACCAAATCAATGACTAAATAAATGACTAAAATAGTTTAGTCATAAATTTGGTCATGTTATAAATGACCGGAAATAAACTACTAATGGTCACGTGACCATAATTAGTCATTTATATACAGTTTTTAGTAGTTTATTTAGTCATATATTGTTGTTTTTGTACTAGTGATCATCTGATCTAATTATCCCTATTTAATTAAATAATCAATTTTATTTTATTAAATCTCTAAAGTCTATCCATTAAATTAAATAAATTAAAACCTTATTTGATTTAATCTAACACCATCTCTTTTAATTAAATAAATCAAAATCCTTATTTAATTATTGTCTTATCATATTCCTCTCTTAGTTGATTTAAATAAATCCATAAATTTGAGTCAAATAGGTCACATCATCTAAATCTCTCATTAAATTAATTAACCCCTAATTAATTTAATCTCTTATCATGTCCCATCCTCTAGATTTTGCAAGTTGCACATGAAAATAGATTTACTTCATTTATTAAATCTCTATTTTCCTCACAAGGCATCTTTTAGAATATTCCCTCAAATTTGAATTCAAAAATTCCAAGTCAACATGTACATCCAACAAGACAATAAATTCAGCTTACATGTCCTTTGCCTTGAGCCAAGTGGAATTTATTGGATTTTCCCTTCCCTCTTACAAGTCATTTCAACAAATTTGAAATTCAAAAATATGCATTGAGTGGCACATTTCTCAAATCTTGCACATCCTCCATCCATTCATAGATTGACAAGTGGCATCATGCCATTGGGTGAATGTTAGTCCCACATTGCTCAAATTTGGACATTCATCCATCTTGGAATTCTATAAATAGACTGCTCATATCCTCATTTCATCATCCACAAATTATGCAAAGTTACCATGCTCAAATATCTATCAAATTTCATCCATTTCCATTGAGTTCTTAGCTAGTTTTTTGCAGATTTTTGGCTTGGAACTCTCATTCTTCATCAACAAAGTGGATCAATCACCATCAACATATCAATCTTGCATCTTAGGAATTGGGAAAGGGCCAATTTTCACATCAAATTGGCACCAATTCCCCCATGGGATCATGTGTTTGCTATTCTAATTAGGATTGAATCCATATTTTCTAGTTTCATTTTTTTTTTCATTGTTTTCTTTCTTAATTTGAACTTTGTAAATGGATTTCATGGGGAATCCTTGTTCATGCTTGCAAATGACTAACTAATGTGTTTATTGATTGTGTTTTGTAGGTATTAGGATTGGGGTTCACACAAATAGAATAACTTGAAATTCAAGATGCTCTTATAATGTCTACATCATAGGTGCTCATGATGAGGTTAACTTCAAATGAATAACTTGAAATTCCCTCACCAAGCTTTGCACACACTTTTATAATGGCTTAAAATGATAATTGAGATTTGTCAAGATTATCAAAATAAGGATGTTGCATTGCTTTTCTAGTTGACATTCTCTTGGATGGCTCATAAATCTGCATTTTCTACAAGGGGACACCAATCAATTTTTAGTAGGTTACTTACAAATAGGAAATGTAATAGGATATTCTAGCATTGGCATCAAAAAAATGAATTTGCATACAAGTATAAATTAAAAAGAACCAATATGCATACTTATAAATTAATCCAACAAACCATTCGGGTCTGCTCTACTCTTTATTGTGTCAAGTATTGCCTCATGGTTAGACTGACAAACCTTCCACAAGGTCCTATTCAAAGTTCTACCCTTATATTTGGAAAAATAAACATTGGATGCCACGACAAGGTTCGAGTAATGAAGAATCTTATGATGCATGTCAAATTCTTGACACAACCAATGTTTAACACTCTTATGTGGGTACCTTTTAAGCCACATTCTAGTAACAACAATTGAGCTTGTAGGGTACTCTATATTTTCTCCATCTATAAATGGGGCCTCCAATTTGTTTTTGGCCTAAACACAACAACAAAAGCAATAGTTTGTTCTCTCTTCATTGTCTTCATCTACAATAACTGCATAAACATGCCCTACATTGATATGTGTAACAAATCTTTTGAAATTAGTCAACATTATGAATACACTACAAAGTAAGATAACAATATGGAATTTCAAAAACTAAACAAGTAGATATATTACCTGGTTGAACTAGATCTGATACATGGTCAATGTCAACCGATGATTCCATCTATGTTAGTTTCAATGTTGTCAGAGGGTGATACGTGTGAAGTGGGCTAAGATAACTTGTCACCCATTTGTCAATCCACTTCCCTAACTCACAATCATTCCAGGCTTGCATTATACATGAAGAACAAAAGAATTCCATCTTCTGTGTATCGATACTCGATGAACCTCCATTTGAGCTAAGGAAAGAGTGTAGCTCACTCGATCTTGTTAGTGTAAAACAATCCTCATATGGTGCAATGTTAGTATTATCCATCAACCAAAAAAATCTATGAACTAAGTACCTTCATTACCTGGACCCATCAAAGCATTACACTACTCGATGATTGATCTTTCATCTATCAACTTTGTACTATCTTTATACTTTAACTCTTCTTGTGCTAATGCTCTTTTCACACATGCTCATGTACCATCATGCTCCCCCTTTCTATGCCTGGCCTCACAAAATTTCCACATATGTTGTACACCTATAATGGCATGCATCTTTCTCAACTAGTAGAACATGCATGAGTTCTTGAACTATGCTACATAGTTATCCAACCATATTATATGCCAACCATATGGTATGCCCCTCTAAGTCAAATCACTATAGAACATCTAGAGGAAACCTTGCAAAAATTCTAGAGAATGTGTGTGATCATCACTAATATAAATGTGATACTCCCTCAATACCTTCCTTTGGTCCTCTATACTATCAACTATATGAATGAATGATATGTGCACAAATATCAAAAACCTATGTGGAGTTGTAATAATGTGACTACACCTCATGTTGTAGCTGTAGAGTGTAGTTCTCTACAAAGTCAACCATTGACACAATGCTTCCAACTGGAAAGGTTTCCTTGCGTACCTTTAATTGTGTTTCCAACCATCGAGCTCTATGGGTATGCCTTGCATACTTATACACTATAATTTCACGAAACATGGACATAAACTGATACACCAGAATCTTCTAAATAACCAAATCACACCTTTTTTCTTGAGACCCATCTTTTGTAGCATATGCCATTGTTTTATACTTCCTGAACTCTACTATTTTATGTCCCACCTCATTTGTGCTTTCCATATGTTGACATAATAGCATATGTTGCAAGCCACTGCAACACTCGTATGAACCATCCAAGCAAGTTGCCCTATAGAATATTTTTCCATCCTCTATTTCACATAATTTTTTTGATAAGAAATATCTTGAATATTTTGGTGGGGCTTCTAAGCCACAATCCTACAAAACATCGTTAGTATGCAAATCCAAACATATAGAATGATAAACATTATAATGGTTAAAGAGAATTCCATACATAGTCTACAACAACAAGTAGTGCATGTGTGATTTATTTTGACATAAAAAGGTTTAAGCATTTCAAAAAATATTTGACAAATACTAATTGGAGGATAATCCTTTTGAAATTTAAGAAAAAATTGGGTTTGAGTCATATCCAAAAAAATGCTTTGGATGTGATTCACGGTTCAAACTACCAATTCTCCAACCACATCCCTTTGATTCAAAGATGGCCTTGTGTTATTCTTCCAATACTCTTCAATTAGTGTTCTCAATGCTTCAACAATTTTTTTATCTTTTTGTG